>PVKM010000115.1:0-146237 GCA_004027735.1 Carollia perspicillata | reverse complement strand
TGATGGCATTCTGACCAGTGTGAGATGATATCTCATTGTGGTTTTAATTTGCATCTCTATGATGGCTAGTGATGCTGAGCATCCTTTCACATATCTCTGGGCCATCTGTATGTCCTCTTTGGAGAAGTGTCTGTTCAGGTCTTCTGCCTATTTTTTAACTGCGTTATTTGTCTTTTGGAGTGGAGTTGTGTGAGTTCTTTATGTATTTTGGAGATCAAACCCTTGTCAGAGGTATCATTGGCAAATATATTTTCTCATATGGTTGGTTACCTTTTTATTTTGCTAATGTTTTCTTTGGCTGTGCAGAAGCTTTTTATTTTGATGAGGTCCTATTTGTTTATTCTTTCCTTTATGTCCCTTGCTCTAGGGGACATCTCAGTGAAAATATTGCTGCATGGAATACCTGAGATTTTCCTGTCTATGTTCTTTTCTAGGACTCTTATGGTGCTGCATCTTATATTTACGTCTTTTATCCACCTTGAATTTATTTTTGTGTATGGTGAAGGTTGGTGGTTGGATTTCATTTTTTTGCATGTAGCTGTCCAGATCTCCCAACACCATTTTTTGAAGAGGCTATTTTTATTCCATTTTATGCTTCTGCCCTTTTTGTCGATATTAATTGACTACAGAGACATGAGTTTATTTCTGGGCTCTCTGTTCTGTTCCATTGGTCTATGTGTCTGTTCTTATGCCAGGACCAAACTGTTTTGATTACTATGGCCTTGTAATATAGTTTGGTATCAGGTATTGTGCTTTCTCCTATTTTGTTCTTCTTTCTCAAAATTGCTGCAGCAATTTGGGGTCATTTATGGTTCCCTATAAATTTTTGAAATTAAAACCACATTCTTAAGTTCTATCCATGATATTTATTCTGGGCATCACATTTTCTAAAGTTCCCTAAGATCATTGGATGCAGCATGCTTTTAATAAAATATCTCCTAATCATTAGAATGGAAGAGAACTTAAGGCAGTATGTAAATATTTATGAAGTAAAGGAACTCCTGTACATATAAAACACCAAAACATTAAAACTTAAAGGTAATCAATAATACTGATGATAATTTGCTAAATAAAAATATATGAACTCCTGCTTCTAGATTAAATTTATTCTGAAAATTTAGCACTTGGTTCTTTGAAAACTTTAGATGACATCAGTCCTAAGTGATGCAATAAAATTATTTCTCCTAGATGTTACTGAGAGATTAAGGGCATATGACAGATTATCAATGTAGCTCTGAAGCCACAGGAAATGCTAGGAAGAAAAGAGTCAGAAATAATGGGGAGACACTTGCAATGCTCTGTTCTTTCAAAGACAATTGAAACTTTAATTATAACTCATTACACTCTTCATACATAGTTTAGCCACTACTTTTTGATAATTGATGTTCAGGAAAGACTTAAAATTAATGGTAAGATACATTTCAACAATATTCCCTCTGACAGAAACAGAAGTCCTTCAATTCAATTAATAGGGGTTACTGGTTTTGGAAATGACCCTCTCGTTATAAATCTGTATCAAGGAAAAGAGTGAGACCTATATTATGGGAGGTTGCCAGTGTTTCAGTCACAACTATTTATATTGTGCATATCTCATGCATCAGATTCTTTTGGAATGAAGTGGAACACTGACACAATTTCATAAAATACTTATGCATAATTGAGCAGAGGTATTTGTTTCAAATACATAAAATTGATTTTCAGAAAACACTCTTTTCTGAAAACATTTCTAGATGTCTACTTATTTGTCAGTTCTGTTTCCTTGTGAGATTTTTTTCCTTACAACCTTTCTTATTTTAGCTGGATTAAAAACATTACTGGTTTGGGAAATGTGACATGACATAGTGATTCCCTGTAGGAATACAGAAAATGTCCCCGCTGGTTAAGTTGAAAGATGCATCATTTGGGGCATATAAGCTCTCCATGGACAATGTTGGATACTCATGTATTTGAGCAGATGTTCTCTTCATTTTAAGTGGTTCTATGATTAATACACCAGTAGAAAGCAAAGGTGTTTTCAAAATTTTATACACATTGGATGAATCATCCTGTATGCATCATGCCTATATACCTTTCAGTCTCAAGAAAGACCTAGAAATTATTTGATTTATCCTGCATTATGCATACATTTTAGTTCAGAAGGATTTCCTCAAGTTCAGATCCATAATTGCCTTTTATCTTCTTTCCTCTTTATTAACATATTTCTTTCGTTTCCTTTCCTGTGTTGTTTGCTGTTGCTTTTCTTGCTTCTGCCTTCTCTCTAAATGAGAGTCTGTCTGGCTGTAGTATCCCCTTAGCCATAAATCCTCTCATTGGCCTGCCTGAATATCCTGCTCACTCTCCTCTCCAATATTTCAGACCCCTCCCCAGTGTTCTCTTGGTTTGCAAAAACATTTGGCTTTTTGGAGAAAAAAAGACAAAGCATGCCTCTCTTTGTTTTGGAGTAAACTGAGAACAGTCTTCTAGAAAATCACTCTTCCTCTCAACCTCTTTATCATCAACCATGAACATCTTCTTTTCAAAAGTAAAAATAATGGTCTACCACCTGGCAGGTACACTGCCTTCTAGGTTAAGGTCACAGAGTTTTGAATTAAATGTTAATATGGCAAAACAGAACTTTTGAGTTGTTAACCACTGATTTCCCTTTACTTTCCTGTAGGTACTTCTTTTCCCCTTTCCCTCACTTCCGTTCAAGAAGCAGATATAGCCTCAGAGGTGGGATGCACTAAGACTGAAAGTTTTCCTGGCTGTGGATTCCAAACTCCTAAGCACATTAATAAGATTATGGCAAGAGCCTCTGAGACAGAGGAGGAGCATCCTGCAGGAGTTTCAGATGATATCTTCTTCAAGAAACAGAGTGGCTTCTTTCTTCCCAGGTTCCTAGGTTAGAAAGTTGTCCCAAGAATTAGGATGAAGCTTGGGGCAGATGGATGCTATTGCCAGAGCTCTAGAGTTTCCTGATCTGTGCTCAGGGATGGGAGCAAGAGAGGAAGGGGGCCTCACACTGTTGTTTGCCTGTGTCTCTTTCTGAGCTTGCTGGGCGTTCTCTATTCACTGACTCCACTGGTTTCCTGTGTCTGGAGCAGAGTACTAGGGAACTGTCAAGACAGCAGGTATATAACTGTTCCTTGCATTTAGGCAGGCAATACTGTGGTCAGCCTCACTGAGACCAATGTTGCTTCAGATGTGTAATGGAAGCAGAGGAGAAAGCCACCGGACTACAGGGGCCAGGGCCCTGTGGACATGAATGGAGGCTGCAGAAGGACTGCCAGCAAAAGGGCAGAGCGATGAGTTGAGCGTCAAATATTCCCACCCTCCCCCAATACAAAGACCTTCCCTATCATATTGGCACATGTTCCTGGAATTATGGGAGACAGAGAGAAATTAGATTTGTTAAATAAAAAGTTTTAAAAATATTTTAGAAATTCTGATTAGTAGATGAGATACAGACTTACTATATTTCAAATGTTTGGCATTTGTTGCAATTTTGTAAGTGACTTTATTTTGTTTATAGAAGTGATAAATCCTTATTATAAAAATGATAATAAACAAAGGAGAAAGCAACAGATCACACCAAATACCATCCCTTAGAGATAACTTATACTGACAGTTTGTAAACCTCATTCAAGATGCATTTCCACGGGATAGATAGATACAAGTTATTTTATTAGAATGGTATCATGCTACATATGCTATATGTAGCATGATAAGAAGGACTTAATTTACTTCAATTTAATATAAGAATATATTGCTCAATATATCGAAGCAAAATTAAAGAAATTGCTTTATTTCACATTTATTTTTTATTAAATTTATTGGGGTAACATTGCTTAATAAGATTATATTGGTTTCGAGTGTACATTTCTGTGATACGTGTACTGTGTGCCCATGGCCCAAAGTCAAATCATCTTTCATCACCATGTATTTGGCCCTCTCTGCCCTTTACTGCCCTTCCACCCCCACTCTCTGGTAAGCGCCATATTGTTGTTCCTGTCTATAAGTTTTTGTTTGTTTGTTTTTCTCGTTCATTTGTTCCTTTTAGTTTTATATCCCACAAATGAGTGAAATCACACAGTTCTTAACTTTTTCTGTCTGACTTATTTTGCTTAGCATGATATTGTCAAGGTCCATTCATGTTATTGCAAATGGCAGTGTTTCCTGTTTTCTTGTGGCTGAGTAGTAGTATTCCCTCATACGGGTGTACCATATCTTCTTCATCCAATCCTCTGTCCTTGATTGTCTTCATGTCTTGGCCACTGTGACTAATGCTACAATTAACATAGAAGTGCAGATATATCTTTGTGAATAAATACTTTAAAATTTTGGGGATGATATCCAGAAGAGGGGTTGCTAGGTCATGTGATAACGCTATTCTTAATTTTCTTGAGGAAGTTTCTTATTGTTTTCCATAGTGGCTATACCAGTGTACATTCCCACCATCAGGGAATGAGGGTTTCTTTACAGTAAGAGACACTAGTTCATATTAAGATTCCTTGTAAGTTAAGGGGGAGAAAGAGAAGAAGTTAAAATCATATTGTTTTGTTTGTCACTACACTTTTGACTTTATAGATTATCAATTGATTTCCTGATAGAAAAGATGAGATTAACATTTTTGCATTTCCTTCCACTCCACTTCCCTCAAGACCCAAATTTTACATCCCATCTCAGTGATTTTGGGTTTGGCCATGTGACCTACTTTGGCCAATGAATTGTTATTGGACATGATATTTACCTATTCTAAGCAAAAGGTTTTAATTTGAGTGTGTGCTTTGGTTTAAGACATCTTGTTTTAGCCTCTACATTGAAAACAGCATGTTCTAAAGAGGGGTTACTCTTTCAAGTCTGGTTTCAGCAAGGAGAAAATGTGGGAAAGGACCCAAAAGTCCCAGCTGATTGACAGCCCTACATGAGCAGGATATAAATGTTTGTTATTGCAAGCCAGGAGGATATGGAATTTGTTTGTTATAGTATCAAAAGCAGTAGTAACTATTTTTTTAAACTTTACATATTTATATTCTGTCCTATAAATACAATATCTCCAATTGTTTAGTCTTAGTTTTATGTTTAAAAGGTCTAGTGATTAGCACCAATTCTTTTACTAAGGCTTCTCCATTTCTGTTTTGCTTCATCCCTTTATGACTTAAATTTTATCAACAAGTAGGTGTGTTTAGAAGGGCTCGTGGTTGCTGTATTTTGCTTTTTTCAAGTCTGTGAATGGCTTCTTGTGGTTGTTTTCTACTTGAATGCAACTTAGCTGGGTATAATATTCTCATATTATTATTTCCTTACCTTAGACTTATGACAATAATGTTGAAAGAATTAGAACAATAAGTTGTATTATGCTATGAAAAATTTAGAGGCCAGAAAATATATGTTCTCTTATAAGTAATGTTTCCTTTTGCTTGAATACTTGATGAATCTTATCTGTTTGTTTCTTTGAAGTTCAGTAAAGAAACCAGGGTATGTCTTTGTGTGGGTCATTACATAACAACTTTTTTTCAAAACATTCTTTTCTATTTCCAGATTTTTCATTTTGTAGAAACGCTCTTTTGTTAGAACTTGAATATTTTTTCTCATTTGTTGGATTCTCTACTTTAAGTACACCAAATTATTTATATGATAAATCACTTATTTTTAAAATGATTCATTTTTAAAAAATTATGGTAAAATGTATATAACAAAAATTATTGTTTTATTAATTATTTAAATGTATTTCATTGATTATGCTATTACCAGTGTCCCAACTTTTTCCCCTTTGCCCCCCTCCACCTGGTACCCTTATTCCCTCCAGCCATCCCTCCCTTAATTCATGTCTATGGAGCATGCATATACGTTTTTTGGCTATTCCATTATCTCCACTATTGTTAACATACTCCTGTCTATTTTGCACTTAACAATTTGTGCTTCTTAGTCCCTGCACCTTTTTCCCCATTTTCCCCCTTCCCCCTCTCAACTGATAACCTTCTAAATGACCTCCATATCTATGATCTTGTTCCTGTTTTGCTTATTTTCTTAGTTTGTTACCTGGATTCAATTATTGATAGTTGTGAATTTATTGCCATTTTAATGTTCATCATTTTGATCTTCTTTTTCTTACATAATTCCCTTTAACATTTCATATAATAATGGTTTGATGATGATGAAATCCTTTAGTTTTACCTTGCCCGGGAGGTGCTTTATCTGCCCTTCAATTCTCAATAATAGCTTTGCTGGATAAAATAATCTTGGCTGTAAGTCCATGATTTTCATCACTTTGAATATTTCTTGCCAGTCCTTTCTTGCCTGCAAAGTTTCTTTTGAAAAATCAGCTGACAGTCTCATGGAAACTCCTTTGTAGGTAACTATCTGCTTTTCTCTTTTTGCTTTTAAGTTTCTCTATTTATTTTTAACTTTTGGCATTTTAACTATTATGTGTCTTGGTATATTCCTCTTTGAGTCCATGTTGTTTGGGACCCTCTGTGCTTTCTGGACTTGTATGTCTATTTCCTTCACTAAATTAAGGAGGTTTTCTTTCATTATTTTTTCAAATAAGTTTTCAGTTTCTTGCTCTTTTTCTTTTTATGCTAGCATCCTATGATTTGGACATTAGCATATTTGAAGATATCCTAAAGGTTCCTAAACCTATCCTCATCTTTTTTAATTCCCCCCTTTTTTTCTTCCTGCTGTTCTGATTGAATGCTTTTTCTTCCTTGTGTTCCAAATCATTGACTTGATTCTCAGCTTCATCCCCACCACTCTTGGTTCCCTCTGGACTTTTTCTGTACTTTACTTAATGCAACCTTCATTTCTGTCTCGGTCTTTTTTATGCTGTTGAAGTACCCAATGAGTTCCTGTAGCATCTTCATAACCAGTGTTTTGAACTGTGCCTCTGATAGGTTGCTTGTCTCCATTTTGTTTAGTTCTTTTTCTTGAGTTTTGTTGTGTTCTTTCATGTGGGCCATGTTTCTTTGTCCCCTCATTTTGCCAGTATCCCTGAGTTTGTTTCTGTGTATTAGGTACAGCTGCCTTGATTCCCTGTCTTAGTAATGTGGCCTATTGTCAAGAATCACACCGGTTAAATTGTATGGGGCAGAGCCTTAGGTAATCACCAGGGACGGGCAGCCCATGACACAGCTCTGTTGCTCTGTGTTGGGGAGGGCTTGGAGAGGGAACATTGCTGCTGCCTGACCTCTGGAGTTCTGCCTAGGAGGAAGCTGTCTCCTGGCACTTGCCCTGCTGCCAGTCTCTTCACTTTCTTCCCGTATGCCTCTGGTGCCCTTCCAGCTATTGCCCTCATGCTGAATCCCAGAGTGGGTGGGTTTGTGTGAGTCCTAAGTCCATTGTGGGCCCTTTAAGAGGAATCTCTTGAGAATCCCACAGTTTCTTCCACCAATCCATCCCCCACTGGTTTTTACTGACAGAATTTATGGAGATTTATCTTCCTGGTGCTGGAACCCTGGGCTGGGTGGTCTGGTCTGGGGCTGGGATTCCTCTCTCCCAATATATGCCTCCCAATTTTTATCCACCACATGTGGATGTGGGACCATGCATTTCTGTCTCCTCACCTCCCTGTACCTCTCCATAGCTCTGTCCCTCCTACGCATTTGGATTAATGTGGCTTTAAATCCTTGGTTGTTGAACTTCCACACAGCTCAATTTTCTGACAATTCTGGGTGATATTTGTTTTTGTAGTCTAGTTGTATTTTTTTTGCTATAGTTGTGCACAGAGGTGAGGCATCTTTACCTGTGCCTCTATCTTGACTGAAAGTCCCTATTGTTTCATTAATTCTTAAGCATAAATGTTGGTGATATTAAGTAAATCACATTGTTGCTCAACCATACTACTATCCATCTCCAGAAAATTTTTCATTTTGCAAAACTGAAACTCTGTACCCATTAAACAATAACTCCTTGTTCCCTGATCCACCCACCTCTAGCCACTACCATTATACTCTCTGTCTCAATGAAATTGACTATTCTAGGTATTTTGTGTAAGTGGAGTCATAAAATATTTGTCCTTTGTGACTGGTTTATTTTACTTACCATAATGTTTTCTAAGTTAATCTATGTTGAAAAAATGTGTCAGACTTTCCTTCCTTTTAAAGGCTGAATAATATTCCATTGTATGTATGTACCACATTTTCTTTATTCATTTCTCAGTAAACACTTTGGTTACTTCCACCTTTTGTCTATTGTGAATGATACTACTATGAACATAGGTACATACATACCTGTTCAGGTCCCTGCTTTCAATTCTTTTGGGAATATATGCAGAAGTGGAATTGCTGAATCATATGGTAATTCTTATTCTATTTACTCATTAGATATGTTATACTCTTGTTTTGGTGATCTATTGGTTTCCTTTGTTACCTTTGCAGCATACATTTCCAATGTACTCTGTAGTTTTATTTTCTCCCTTTATTAAATTCAGACAGTTAAAAAATGATATACCTCAAAGCTTTCTAAAGAGTATCATTCTGTTTCTTGAGACAGATTGTCTTTGAGATTGGGCTTATCATATGTCTTTTGCTTATTATGCTCCATTTATGTATGTATGTATGTATGTATGTATGTATCCTTCTGGCGTGTCTGTACAGTTGCCATGCCACTTCTCTTCCTTATATTTAATGTATAGTGTAGGTATTTCTAACCAGTCTGCTCTTTGCACTGAGAGATTGACTACATACCACTTTTCCTTCTTTTTACAAGCCTAGTTTTCCTCTTCTTTCACAGGATTTCTATCTGTTTTACTGTAGCCTGACGGCATTGCCATAGGGAAGGAGGGAGGAAATGACCTGGGCACTAGAGGCATTCTTTGTCAAAGGACCTGAATTCTCTCTGTTTTAAGAGTTCATTGTGCCATGTAATAGGGCCCATTTCTTTAGGCCTACACCCTCCTCCCATGGTTTTGTGTTCTTCCCCCAATCAGCTCTGATTCCAAGTAGCACTCTTAGTCTGGGACTTGGATCCTTCATGCATTTAGAAGTTTCTACCCTTTAAGACTTTTCCTTGACTTTTTTTCTGAAATGCTTACTCTATCCCTCAGTATGCTTCTGTTCAATTTGGGAAGTATTTCTACAAAATACAGAATTTTGTCAATTATTCTTTCTTTAGTATAATTTCTGGAAGGATGGGGATAGAAAGAATGCATCCTTCATGCCTTCCTTTGACACTTTTTAAGTATTTTTTTATTGATCATGCTATTACAGTTTTCCCTTTATCCACCCTCTGCCCTGCCCCCACAACCCTCCAGCATCTCCCCTGCTTACTTCATGTCCATGGGTTGTACATATGAGTTCTTTGAGTCCTCTGTTTCATATACCATTTTTATCTCTTCCCGTCTATTTTATGCCTGCTAATTATGCTTCTTTTTCCCTGTACCTTCCCCCACTATTCCTCTCTTCCTTCTCCCCACTGAAATCCCTCCATGTGATGTCCACTTCTCTGGTTCTGTTCCTGCTCTTGTTGTTTGCTTGGTTTTTGTTTTTGTTTTTTTTTTTTCTTTAAGGTTCATTTGTTTATAGTTGTCAGTTTGTTGTCATTTTACTGTTCATATTTTTTATCTTCTTTTTCTTAGATAAGTCCCTTTAACATTCCATTTAATAATGGCTTGGTGATGATGAACTCCTTTAACTTGACCTTATCTGGGAAAGACTTTACCTGCCCTTCCATTTTAAATGAAAGCTTTGCTGGATAGAGTAATCTTGGATGTAGGTCCTTGCCTTTCATGACTCCAAATACTTCTTTCCAGCCCCTTCTTGCCTGCAAGGTTTGTTTTGAGAAATCAGCTGATAGTGTTCTGGGAACTCCTTTGTAGGTAACTGTCTCCTTTTCTCTTGCTGCTTTTAAGATTCTCCCCTTATTTTTAATCTTGGGTAACTTAATGATGATGTGCCTTGGTATGTTACTCTTTGGGTCCAATTTCTCTGGGACCCTCTGGGACCCTTTGATTCTTGGATTTCTAGGAAGTCTATTTCCTTTGCCAGATTGGGAAAGTTTTCCTTCATTATTTGTTCAAATAAGTTTTCCAATTTCTTCTTGTTGTTCTTCACCTTCTGACACACCTAAATTTGGATATTGGAATATTTCAAGTTGCCCCAGAGGTTCCTAAGCCTCTCTTTATTTTTTTTGAATTCTTGTTTCTTCATTCTCTTCCAGTTGGATGTTTATTTGTTCCTTTTGTTCCAGATTGTTGATTTGAGTCCTGGTTTCCTTCCTGTCACTGTTGGTTCCCTAAAAAGTTTGCTTTATTTCATTTTGGGTATCTTTCATTCATTTTTTTTTCATTTTTCCACCAAGCTCAATCAGTTCTGTGAACATTTTGATTATCAGGGCTTTAAATTTTCCATCAAATAGGTTGGCTCTCTCCTCATTGCTTAGCTCTCTTTCTGAAGTTTTGCTCTGCTCTTTCATTTGGGCCCTATTCCTTTGCCTTGGTGCACCTGATAAGTTGTAAGCAGGCCTTAGGTATTCACCAGGGCAGGGCAACCTCCTTGCTGTGCTGTGGCGCTGCCTATGGGTAGGGACTGACCAGAAAGGGAACAATGCAGCTTGCCTGCTCTTCCCTAGTGCACTTTCCAACAGACTCTCTCATGTGAGACTGGGAGTTTCTCCCACCACAGCAACCTCTGCCATAGTCCACAGCCTTTGACATTTTCTTAACATTCTTTTTCTTTTTTGATTGTTTTTGTTTGTTTACTAATTTTAATGTATTTTTATGGACCAAAAGAATTTTTGGTAATAAGGATTTGTTCCGCTATCTTCTCTTGAAATCTAATATATCATTTGAGTTTCTTGCTCCAAGGGCAAGCCTCACCTGCTCATTGAGGGGAAGCGAGCATGGTTCTTCATCATTGAGAGGATGTTTGTAAGAACATGTGTCAGCTACACTGACCTCACATTTTTTGCTTAGTGTGAATTTCAGAGAATGTTACAACCTCTCCATCAATAGATCACAAGAGGGGCCTACCTTTTTCTTTTTAAATGCTGACTTCTTGGAGTTGGTGTGGATTTTGAGAAGGCCCTTTCCCTTGCCGATCACTGAAACCCCAAATGTTTTTTGACATCTAGGGGGAGAGTTGCACCAAAGGTAAAGACAGGAGGAAATTTAACCTAAGGAGCTGAAATATTTGGGCAATACATTCCCAGAATGAGGAGTGGGGCAGCTACCCCAGGGAGCGGGTGCAGTGAGTTCCAGGTTGTGTGCTGGCCCACATTCTACTTTACTCCGCCACCTGCCTTCTCTTCCTCTCACATCTACTTCTGCTGCCATTGCCTCCCACTCCCGTACTCTTCACTTCTGCCTCAGACCAGGCACAATTCCATGAGAAGTGTCTTAATTTTTCTTAAATATATGTTTATTGATTTTTAGAGAGAGAGGGGAAGGGAAAAGAGAGAGAGAGATAAACATCAATTTGTTGTCCCACTTGTTTATACATTCATTGGTTGCCTCTTGTATGGGCCCTGACAGGGGATTGAACCACAGCCTTGATGTGTTCAGACAGTGCTCTGATCAACTGAACTACTGGGCCAGGGCTCCACCAGAAGTATTGACGTAGTAGTGTATATTGCAGAAATAGAATTTTGAACACCGTTGCACTCTTCTATTTGTACGTGAATATATACCATTTGTATAATTTATTTTAAGCATTTGATAAACCCCCTCTTATTTTTAAAAATGATTTGTGATATTTGGATTTGCATGTCCTGTAAATAAGAAAATAAGAAAGTGCTTTTGACTCACAGAAATGAGTCAACTAAAACATCATATATACGAAATAGCACCAAAATTTTCACATTGATCCAGAAAGAAATGTTAAAAAATATTTCTGATATGTGAGAAAAATCATACTATACCAGGCTGATCTACCATGTTGGAGTTATTTATACTTTTGGGGGTCATAAATAACTAAATTTTGAATATACTGGAAAAAGCTTAGAATCCTCAAAATTCACAGAGAACCCTGGGAAAAAAGAATAATCCCAGATCCCACATGGCTTGCTCTGCTGGCGCTGGCTGGGGTGGGCCGAATTTCCGCCCATCAGATCTGGCCTTCTGGGATTGCCTTTCAGAGTTCCCTTCATCACTTCACTCACTTGACTGCAGTTTGAAACTTTCCCCTGGGTGACCTGGGTGACTGCACAGGCAATATCGTGTTAGTATTTCCCCCTGAAGGTTGGTTCTGCCAAGCACTTGAATTTCAGTGGTATGCTTGCCTCTCTGTGATAGGGGCCTAGAGGTCCCTGATTGGTCCTTGGGGCCAGTAAGAAGAAGGACCTTGGGCGTTTTGCCATTTACTTGTCCTCTGTGCTTCCTGAAAACTCTCCTAGGCAGACCTGGTGACCTGGTCAGATTTTAAAGGATTAGCCAGTCATAGAACATCCTTTTGTATCTGAGGTTATTTTCTCTTAAAAAGCAGACCTGTGTCACACCAGATAATATCAACATGATCATGACTCTTAGTAGTTCCTGAAAAAATGTGTATACCCTCTTGTATCATCAGTAGATGAGGAATTCATCTCACTATAGGTCATATTTCTAAGCAAATGTATTTTATTTGAGACAATGGAGGTGGGATAAAGTAAAACACTGAAGTCTGGACCCATTCTCCCTACAATTCTAATAATAATTATTATTGTAATAAAATAACCCAAGTAGGGTTGTATGAGAATTAATTTAAAATAATGTATGCAAGGCACAGAGCATAGCTTCTGACATATGGTAAGCGTTCAATAATAAAAATAAACAAGGAGTCTTGGAAAGTCACTATAACAAATTCATGTGTTCTGTATGTCCACATACATTTATTAGTTATTTTAACCACTTGAACAAGTTAACCAATACCATACATGTGTAGGAGAATTCCTAAACCAGTTATGTAGGCTTGCAACTTTCAACAATTCAAGGAAATAAATATAATAATATTATATGTGAGATAAAGTACACACTGTATTACATATTATAACATATATTACAAAATAATAGAATTGTATTGTTATATATCTGTGTTTTATATAAAATACATACTAGGATATATAAATGAAAACAAATTGCATTTACTACTGTTTTTTAGATATTATAATTGGTTTATGGCATTCTGTCCATGTGTCAAGCGTTAGCACTTTACAAATATTATCGCATTTAATCCTGCATCAAGAGTAGGTGCTGCTGTTATCCCTGCTTTATAGGAGAGGAGATAGGCTGTGTGTGTGGCGGTAACCTCAGCATCTTCCCTGTGCTCACAACAGGTTTGAACCTAAGTATGTTGGAGCCCAAAGCCAGAGTTCTACTTCTCTCTCTCTTTTAAAGATTTCATTTATTTATTTATTTATTTATCCTGAGAAAGAGAGAGTGGGGGAAGGGAGGGAGAAGGAGAGAAACATCGATGTGACAGGAAAACATGGATCAGTTGCCTGTCACCCCAACTGGGGACCAAACCTGCAACCCAGTCATGTTCCCTGACTGGGCATTGAACCAGCAACCTTAGGCTTTGCAGGGTGACACCCCACCAACTGAGCCACACTGGTCAGGGCACCACTTCTGTTTTTCTCACTATCCCCAGGCTGCCACTCACAAGCTCTTTACCCTTCCAGGGGGCTTTGTTGTTGACTATAACACTAAGTGTTTATTTTCTTTGTCTTATTTATAAATTCCTCTCAACAACTCTGCAAGGCAACAACTAATATCCTCATTTTACAGTTGAGGAAACAGAGGCTCAGGGAGATAAAAATCACACAAGTGTTAAGTGGTAGGCCATAACTGACCATACGTCTAACTTCAAAGTCTTTCATCTTCTTTCTACATCACCGCACCTGTGCTCACACAATCATCGCCTACTCACCAACTTGGAAACCTCTTTCCCATGCAGGCCTCAGGACAGCTACCAGGTTGAGGCCACTCCAATAGTCCAGCCTCCTGGTCCTGCTTGTGTTTGAAGTCTAATCAAAGAGGAAGAGGACCAACCAATGAGTTGGTGGCTTGGTTCTCTTGGGAAGCCTGCCTTTGGCTCTGTGCTCCAGCCCAGCCCTTCTGAGATTATGAGGCCTGACAGACTCACAGCTGGAGGTGTGGCCAGCCTGCAGTGCTCTGATTGGGATTCATTATGGTTCTAACACTGGTTGTCATTATTTTAGCACTTCATCTATTTTTGTTTAGATGGCTGGTGGTAGAGGTTTTCACCATTGTCTTTTGGCTAACCTCAAATCATGAGCAAGTTAAAAAGCACCAAACATGTTTGGAAGGATTTCAACCCCAACTAAGTGTGTACTGTAACATGATTTGATTTGTGGGAGAGGCATAATAAGGAGTTCAGAATAAATCATATCCAACATGAAACCAGGGTCTAAACATGATGTGTAACCACATGGAATGTGTCGTTGCCCACTCAGGAACACAGCTAGCCCTGCAAATTCTTGCAGGCTGCTTTTGCTGGTTGACTCAGCAGATGTTCTTTGGCACACCTCGAGTATTTTTCCTATCAAACTATGAAGTAGGAATTACAATTTGGGTGCCCCCCGATCATCATTTGCTAAGAAAAAATGTTATAAGGTGGTACTGGCTATTCCTTGATAAAAATGTGCTGCCTCAATGCAAAATAATCCCCCGTTGAGCACACCCTGGCCCTGGGGAAACACCTGAAACCCACTAGTTAGAAAGGTCGGGGTCTCTTCTAGTTATTTTGTTCACATACCAAGTTGTTTCTTTACGTTTCTGTCTGCCCCCACCCCTGGCCCAATCATAAGATTTTCAAACAACATTCACCAGAGGGAAAGGGCAAACTCAGCCACCATTGATGAGTTCATTTTTTTTTTTTTTTGCCTCAAATCAGCTTCACTGAATGACCTAGCACTTTTGGAGAGGTCATAGCTATGCCTCATTCTTTTAGACACTTCCATTGTATATGCAACAAATATCTATTGAATACTTATTTCATGATACTGTCTTAAAATATTTTAGTTTTTGGTTATTGTCAATTTTTTCTTTATTTCTAACACAGTTGAAGTTTTACCATTCAATGTTCACTTCTTGGCAGTCTCCCTTACCTACTTATCATTCATTTCCTCTCATCTGATGGTTTATCACCTTTGCCAATTTTCAATGATTTTTTTTTTGTTCCTCTGTATATTCTTACTGAAGATGAGAGATGGCTTTCTAAAATTTCCTTCTGGTTATTATATTAAATCACTTTCAGATTTTGGTTCATCCTGTATGTCTTTGGAGTTAGGGTTTCTTTTCTTTCTCTGGCATTTTTATAGGCTTGATGTTAGTAATTTCCCTCCTCTTTTTTTACTTTTAAAGAAGGAGAGATATGACATTATCCAAAGATAAAGTTTATGGTTTGTCTTTGATCTCATTCTTCAAATGGGCAACTGAATAGCACGTTAACATGCATAGCTTCTAGACCCATTCTCAGACTCCAGCTGAGCAATCTCAGATGTTCCTGCTAGACTGCCATTTCACCACGCCTCACTCCTGCCTCTGGACACTGACCCTGATAGAAATCTGAAAGGGCCGTACTCCCAGATATGTGCTGTTCCTGGGACAGCTTTTGGGAAACCACCTTACCTGTTGTGATTGACACTGGGGGCTTGCAGCTTCCATGCATTTTCTGGAAATTCCCATCTATGACTGGATATAGAAAAGAGAGATATGGGCCATGATGAACAGTGGACAGAGGAGGGCACCAGGCCTCAAAGAGCATCACTCACATAGGGAGATGGCCTAGGTTATCAAATCGATACCCATCTTGCCTTTCTGAGCCAGGAATTTGATGCTAAAAGCGTCAGGGACTTCTTACTTACCTCCATCTATGCTCCGGGTGGGAGCGGGAACCTAGCTCTATTTCTGGTGGTTATAGCACAAGGAATTATGGATTGTGTTTTTAATACCATTTTGCTGTTCTTGCAGTTGATGGAAATTGATCCTAGATTCTGAAAATAGGTTCTTTAGTTCCAGTTTTGGTAATGGCATGTTTGCATTTTTTTCTGTCTTTAGAGATATTTTGTTGAAGTGTTTAGGAGAGATTGAATCAGGGCCTCTAAGCCAGCTGCCATTTTAAACTCGACTTTCTCCCAGTCTTCATTTCTTAAAAGTAAAAAAGCCCTTTAGTTCAAAATATGGTTATGTTGATATCCTTGTAGATAGCGCATCATGTACCTGACAGGAAAGAAAGGTCTATTCAGCTGGGACTAGTTCCCTAAGGCCGGGAGACTTCTAATTGAGGAATAGGTTTCCTGTAACAAAGTTTCCCATTGTCTGGGTAGACTGCATTGACAGAAAGACTACATTGATGAAACCATCTGATCTTTTAACCCATTCACCTATGTAGAGAGATTCTGTAAATTACAATGATCTAATAGCAGAGCTTAGAAACACCTGAATGAAAAAGGCACACAACCCTGAGAGCAGATTGTGTTCTCCCTGCTCAGGGGTCAGTTACTGTGGGATGTGGACCAATTTCCCCATCTCTCCTGAGGACCGGCACTGCAGCTCTCTTCAAGTGTGCACATTCAGGCCTCTATGACTTCATCACCAGGGGACACTTCCCACATGTGGGATGAGAGGAGGAGTCCCTTCCTCCGGTCCCAGGGATGTTGATGGAGCTGAGTCTTCAGTGCATGAGAACAGCGTGTGGACAAATATTTGGCACTGGAACAGGGCTTGGCCTCGAACATTTGAGCTGCTGAAGCCCAGCAGAGTTTTGTAGCCAAAACCACAGAGTCCTAACAGCTTCCTTTACAAAACCCGAATTTAACAAGTGTCAGTCTAGGCTTCGTTTGATGGACGGCCCTGCACATTAGTGATTTCACTTAAGGGCCTTAGGATGAGTTCAACTGGGTGGAATCAACAGATATGTGTGTGTCGCCCCACTTGTCTTTCACCAAAACTCTGGTCCTCTGTAGTTTTAGTGGAACAGTGCGGGCTGAGAAGCAGGAGCAAGTAAAAGGTATAAACTATCTAAAGGTTGTTTTTTTTTCCAGAGGCCACAGACTGATTTTTAAATGCATTAACATAATTAGGTGTTGGGTTGTGCTAATGAGAAGTTGGTGGTTGTCTGTCTGCTCACTGGTACTCCATCATCTACAAAAAAACTCTCAGTAGAGAATTACATATGAGAGGATGCCAATTAGACCTTGTCAGGGCTGGCATTGAGATTGCGTGGTCAATAACTCAAACAATGTTCTCACGGAAATCATTTGTAGGACGGAGAATGTGTGTTCTTTTTTCTGTGTATGTGTGTGTGTGTGTTCTAAAGATATAGCATGCTCTCAGTTATTCAGAGCCTGGGTGTCAGCTTCATGAACTGCCTAAGAGCTTTCCGTTCCCCAATCTTTTTCTGTCTTTTTCAAATTTTTTATTGCTATTTTATCACAGTTGTCTCAATTTTTCCCTCTTTGTCCTCCTCCGCCCAGCCCACCCCTCACTCTCACAGTCAGTCCCCACACAGTTGCCATTTTACTGGCTCATACCCATCTGACTTCCCTCCTCCACATTGAGAATGCAGAAGAGAAGAGAAAACTCACAATCAAATCAGATTCTTGAGTTTAGTGATGATCATCTCACCAGAACACAGTCCTCAAATGACGTTTAGCCTTCCACTATGTCCCTGGAGGCAGAGCCCTGTGACAACAGGACAAGACGAAAAAGAAAATGCCAAGAATCCTGTCTTTTCTGTGTGATGCCTGTCCTGGAGGCAAGCAGGTTACTTCTGGTTGGTTTTGGAATTTTCCTTGATGTCATTTGAGTTTCAAATTCTTGAGGCCATGCTTGACCAACTATCAAAAGTCAGGGTTTTCTGTGGTAACAAACAACTTCAAAATCTCAGTCACTTCATAATGAACACTTAGTTCGCACACACAGTTCTACAAGTCAGTTGCAGCTCTGCTGGTCTGACCAGGCTCAGCCGAAGTTGCCTCCAGGCTATAGGTTCTGTTCATATCTGCCTCGCATATCTTTTCATTCTATAATCCGGCCCAAACGGGCAGCTACACTATGCAGCATGTTCTCCTTACTGAGGGTAGAAGATCAGGAGGAGAGTGAGAAAACACCCTCTTTGGGGGTTCTGCCCTGTTACAGTCGATTGGTCAGAGCAATTAATTTTTAAGATCAAGTCCAAGGTCAATAGGGTGGAGATACCTAATAGAAAGTATAGGTAAGTCACATGAAAATGGATATTATCCTATTACAGTGAGAGAGAGAGAGAAAGAGCGGAGTTAAAAACAATAATCCTATCCTACCACACCAACCTTATAATGATCTGAAAAAAAACAAAGATTCACCATAATTCATATCTATTTTTACTAGATGTCCTCAGTTTATAGGCAATACAGTATAATAATAATAGAGTACTTTTCTCAACCATGGCCTCTTTTAACTTAATTTTCCTAGAGAGCTAGAAAGGTGTTCTGCTTCTCACCCCACCTCTCATCAGACCCTGCATATGCACTAGAGGACATAATCATTAGATGACAGAAGATTTATTGTCTCCCTCCTTTGTACAGTGTCTAGTGGAAATAGCTCAGGATCTGTTTTCATACAAACATGAATTTCAATCCAACTTAGGAACTAAATAGCTGGGAGTAACCTTGGGCAATTTATTAAGCTTCCTCGGTCTCTGTCTCTCTAGCATGGGGGACAGGTATCTTCTCCAATGAATTGTTCTGAGGATGTTTAAGATCAAGTCCAAGGTCAATAGGATGGAGATGTCTACTAGAAAGTATAGATAAGTCACATGAAAATGGGTATTATCCTATTACAGTGAGAGAGAGAGAGTGCAAAGAGTTAAAGACACTTTTAACTCTTTATGTCATTTGAGTTTCATTGATGTCATTTGATGAGTTGAATGACGTGAATTCCATACCATGTCTCTCATAAAGATTCACATCCTTTCCCTTCTCCTATATCTTGTCCACCATTCAAGGTAAATTTTAAATCCCAATGCCTTCCCTAAACTACCTCTAATTTCCTCTTGAATTGAAGGAGCGCCTTCTCCTCTGAAGTTGTATGTTTCTTTGGAGAGAGATCCATAAACTGCTCTTGCATTCATGAATGGATTTCAGGAAGTTCATGGACCATCTCCCTCCCCTTTGGAATCAATGTGACATTTGATTTGTATGAGCCAGATGCAGATTTCTGGGTGGGGGTAGGGAGACTACAGAGCCTTCTCCTGAACTTTAAAGTGCTGTTAGGCCCAGAAGAAGTTCTGACCCACTGATACTGGATGAACTGGATAGCTCAGCCTGCGAGATATAGCACCTTGTGTGCTGGGTGTTGCTTCATGCCATCAGCCCTCTTTTCCTATCTTAATTATGAACTTTGTGAGGGGAAGAAACATATCCTCCATGGCTATTGTATTTTCTACAGTTGTAGCACAGGCTGAACTTTGGTGAGAAGTCAAGAATATTTGTGGATCAATTGTCCAGGTAAAAGGATTTAAAAAACACTACCACAACCAGCAGGGTGAATCCCAAAGTTCAAATGTTTAATAACAATGCTGAAAGCATGTATTGAATAGAAAAAAATCATTAAAAGAAAAACTCTGGTGGTAGCAGAGTGTGTGGCTCAACTGTCCTGTGAAACATTGCATCGGATGTGATTAAAATACATCTTCCTGGTTAAAACCCATCTCCTTCATTTCCTAACAGAGATGTGGAATATTGCAGTGGTTATGAGTGTGTCTGCAGGTTATTTCTGGGAGTGGGAGGCTGTAGGGCAGGCGACATTTTAACAGTGTGTTGGACTGTAACACAGGGTATCAGAGAACTCCTAGCTGTCTTTGCAAAAGGGGCCTCTCCTAATTGATAGACTGGTGTCATAGTTCTAATATAATCTGAAAAGAAAGGAAGAAGAAATAAATGTAAGTAAACTTGTTTGGGCTTTGACTTTTTGCTGAAGAAGCAAAACAAATATAGACCTGAGATTGTTAACCAGAACCATAAACACCACCCAAAGACATCTTTTAGAAAGTGAACTTATAAACATGTAATAATAACCTTTAGCCCTTTGGAAGTACCTGATGGGCTTGAAGGAGAGAGAGTGGTCAGGAAACTGTGTGTGGAAGATGGAAGCATGTTGTCGCAAGTCAAAGGGCTCTTGCTGGTCCTACGGTTCCTCCTTATTGCTTATGACTGCCAAGAATCAAGTCTTTGATTCCCCAGGATTTGCAGAATGACTTCAGGGGACGTCATCATCAAGTGGAGTATGCCATAGAATTCACAAGACACACTCTCTACATAAAAATTCACAAGTCAACCCTCTAGCACTTTCAGAGGGCCAGATTCAGTATGCCTAGCAACAATTCTATTTTTTTGTGTGTGTGTTTTATCCTTCTTCTTAGCTTCCTTGCTAGGCTTCAGGGAATTAGCAGGACTTACCACCAATTGGATTGCAGAGCTTTTTGGCCCACAGCAAGGCTGCTATCATCAGGTATGTAAAATCTTGCCCAGTGCAGTCAGAAGTTAAAACCAAACCATCATAAACCTGTGGGACTTATGACCCTAAAAGCCCTGTGGGAGTTTCCTGGACCAGACCTCAATGGAACTGTGCCCAAAACCCCAACTGGGAAATATATATGAACTGATTCTGTGCAGTATGAGGGCTGAGGCAGCAGCAGAGCACTTTTATAGACTGATACAATGATAGATTAGTACACATTTAATCTCAGGTTAGGGGGCTGGAGGGGTCAGCCTTCTGTTAACATTAATAGTCCAGAGTATGGGTTTAATGGTGAGGGGAATTTTTCTTTTGTGACACAATGACTCTATATTTAAGCCAATTAGAATGTCATTCCATAAAGGAAGAGAAGTGCCAATGGGATACCAGTGTGTATTGTGGCTGAGATTTGCTATGTGATTTTGGACTTTTAGTTACTTAGGGGCTGGAGAAAAAAAAGAAAACAAGAGATCATGGGTAGTTCAATAGATATTGTGACAAAAAATAAATACCTTTCCACACTGTGAAGTATATAGATGTCACTGACTTTAAGAAAATGTGCTTACAAATAAACTTACAGAACAAATGAATTACGGGTTATTATTTACGTCCCAATTTGTTTTGCTAGGGTTTTCATAAGTCTCCTGGTTACATTGAATACATATTTGATTTGCAAGGACTCATTAAGTGTATTGATTTTCAGGAGTCAAGTTATTGCAAAACGTAAGATGTTTTGAAAAAGTATCAGAGCAAAAACATGCCATGTTAGAAAATACCTAGTATACAAACAATGTTTTGGGCACAGCTTATGCAGGAGCTGACTTTTAGGCAGTCTTGCGAAAGCTGAGGAAACGGATCACAGAGCTGAGCCTGCCCATCTGGTGTCTGTCTGGTAGGTACAGGCAATGAGGTATTTTGATCATGGAAATGATCTGGCTGCACACCCTACACAAAACAATCCAACGACGTAAAAGCTGTAGGGTTTAGCACTCTTTGTTAGGTTCAGTATCAGATTCTACATTCCATCAGAGCTTAAGCAAGAAACAAAAACAAAAAAAAAAAAATTTAATTACAAGTCCCTGAAGGAGTCTCAGGAACCTTTATGTAAAGAATTTGTCTCTGACAGTGGAGAGCTCCCTACAGTCTGATGGGTCTGAGACACCCAGTACACCTTGGCTTCTTGATATTTTCAGTTATCTGCCCTGTCAGGGGCTCTAAATATCAGTGGTTATAGCTGAAGGTTTCTGCATCCTATTCCTGTGCTAACAGGAAATGGAAATAAATATATTTACATGTACAGCGGTCCTGCCAGAACTAGAAGCAATGAACATTTCTCCCGGAGGACTGGGGAAAGCTCTCCAACAGAGGACAGTTGGCTGCCTCAAGGCCTGCTGTCTACTCGATTTTTTTTTCTGGGACTTTTCTTCTCATCTCTGTGAAATGCTCTGAAAAGCATTAAGAAAAATGTGGGGATTGTGGGGGGCCACTAGGATGTGGAACTGTGCTGTTGTTAGAGTGGCGATGAGACTTCAGCCTGTTCTGTTTGGTTCGGAGTGCAGACCCGGGTTTCAGCGGCTCCTGGCTCTGTCCGAGCTCTCCAGCTGTCCTGGCTCCCCCTCCCTTGACGATTCAGGGACAGTCGGTTCGAACCCCATGGACTATACAGTGGTCTATCTGGTGTCGTTTCTAACAGCTCTCCAGGTTCTTGGTGGTGAGGATAAATGGTGATGGTGGTGGTTGTGGTGAGTAAGAAGACCATGTGTGTGTGTGTGTGTTGCACATGCACGGTGGTCGTGGCAGGGCAGCTTTCTGTTAGTAAGCTTGACCCTGAATTCTTACATGCCATGAATTCTTCGGGTCACCCTGGGCACCCCCTCCTGTTCCTTTCCAGCACCATATACTCCCACTGGGCACAACCCCAACCCCTTGTTATTCAGCATGCACTGACTCAAGACTGTGTATGGCAGTCTTCACTAAAGATTTGGGCCCAGGGTTGTACAGTATAAAAATCTAAATGGAAACCTGACATAATTCTTCTTGAAGTATTGTGGTAATTTCTGAAATCAGGAATTTTGTTCTCCCATGTTGCTGTCTCCAACTCATTTATTATTCTTCCTTCTCCTCTCTACCTCCTTTACCCCCTATTTCCTTCCCCTCAAATTCCTCTTCATTTCCATACAGACATCAGCTTAGCTCACTCTGTATCTCAATTCATACCCATTTTAGTTTGCTTTTAACTGTATTCCCAAATAAACCCATTATGCCAAAACAACGATTGTTCTTACCCTCAAAGCAATTCTATTACTTAGCAAGAATTAAATAACCATGTTCAATGAAGCCTCACTTCAGTGCTTTGGGGCACATCTATCACTCAATTAAAAGCACCTTTTGAGTACTTTAAACTCTATTCCCTCCCCTTTTGGGCATGTAAGAGCCCTTTTTCATTGAACACCAGCCTTGGAAGTAGAATTATGGAGGCCCAGGGATTTCTCCTCTGCCTATTCACTGCCCCCAACCCGCTTCTGGGCTAAAGGGTAGAATTGCGAAGAGTACACGGGCTCTTCCTTTAAACTCTTTTCCTGAAATATTCCCGAGGATTCAGGAGATTCTGCTGCCCTTATAGCTCCCTGTTCCTTCTGCTTTTTCACTTCCCAAACTGGGGTACGAATACTCTGCTGAGAGCTGCCACCGTTCTCATCCCAGCTGGGACTGATGTCTGTCTGCAGTGGACCATCTCCAGTGCTGATACCTCCTTCAGAGCATCCTTAAAGATATCAAAGACAGCTTTAATCCACCCCAGATACCTCTACTTTCACAAAGGGTAGGCTGTTTGTAGGGCTATTCATTCCTAAGTCCTTCACGATTAAAGATTTAAACTTTAAAACCAGGCATGTTATTTTCTTTTGCACTGATATGTGTTCTACTGTATGTTTTTTGGGGAAAAGTAAACCAGTTTTACTCATACTGAAATTCTATTGCAGCATGACCACTCTCCATTGATGCCCCATCTCACCTTACCCCATGACCTCTGCAAGCGATGTCAGGAATACTTTAGCAGCTACAGTATGAGCACTGACAGCCTTTTCAACACTTACTCTGATGTTGTGCAGACTTGAATGGGCCTGGAAACAATGGAACCGCAGGAAATGTTGTGACAAAAATGTTTCTGCAGCAGACTTTCATAGTTAAATTCTTCAATGCCCCCTGGCATTTTCCTGAATTAATATTAGGCTACTAGGCTTTACATATTAAGGCTAACTCTCCCATTTCATCAATCACTTCTCCTGTCTCTTGCTGATTTCTGTCCTTTGCTTAGATCCAGAGGTTTACACTTTGCATGATTTACTCTTTGTCCTTAAAAATTGTTTCTGCGGATGAATGACTCAGCCTACAAGTCTGAAGACATCTGACATCCCTTGCCACTTTGATTTTTTTTAACTTTTGACTTTGTTTCCACTGTCATCTCACCCTTTTATGAGTATTAATGACACTGTTAAAGTTCTGAATGCCTTTTTACTCATCAAAAACGAAGCACTTATCAGAAATAAAGAAACAGAGACAAGCACGGTGTAGACTAACAAAGCAAAGGAAGGTTGGGCCTAAAACGACCAATGTAACCAATGACAGCATCCATGGTGGCAGGCAGAGTTCATACTTGTGCTTTGGTGCATCACTTTGTTGATGATTTTGAAAATATTTATATAAGTAGAAAGTTTGTAAGTAGATAATGTTTTTCTTGCGGTAGAGAAGTTCACGTTGTCTCCAGAGGCTGGGTCATAGAGCAACATCAGCCTGTGATACATAGCTTCCATTCCCAATGGAAACTCTATTCTGTGACGTGTTTAATAATCTTAATAGTCCTATGCCTCAGTGCAGCTAGTCCGTCTCTCAGGGACCTCCCTCTCAGAGGCTGGCAAAGATGTACTACTCTGCCTTTCTTTGTTTAAGAGTGGGGGGCGGGGAGGGGGTTGACAGGAGCATTACCAATATTTCTCCTGAAGTTCCTGTTCTGCTTCTATTTTTCCGGGAGGTCTGGATGCCCCATGCACACAATTTTTTTGTTGTTGCTGTTGCCAAGCTCCTGACTCCAGAATTCCCAAGAGAAATTTACAGATAAAGTCCTTCATCATGAACCTGGATAAAGAGATAGGAATTAATATTAGGACTTGTGGAGAAAGTTTTCCCTCTGTTCTCTCTATACTAGCCAGTCCCCAGTGGTGAAATAATATTCCAAAGATTCAGTGAAAGCTTTGCTATTGCACCGCCTCTCCGCTGCAGGGCAATCACAGAGAGGGTGGGAGCAGAGGGGCTAGGTGTGGTATCCAAGCCAAACCTTGGCTTGGACTGCTTGATACACTCGAGGACCTCGAAAGAGCTGTGCTCCACTAATTTTATAGCATTTCGCCCTATAACTTAACCCAAAAGATGCCAAGACTTTATAATAAATGGTTACCCTGGAAACTCAGGGAAACCCTGGATAAACCCAAGGTATGAAATCATTATTTAGAATGTCCCTGGCCTACTCTCTCTAATTCTTGGTTAACACGTTTTGGAAAAGGCTGCCTGTTGCTGAGGAGGAGGCCAGAATCCGCTTGATAAACAGATAAGGAGTGGAACTGCTGCGGAGCAGACACACAGGAACGAGCACCAGGCCTGCCGTGCACCCCACCGAAACGTCTCCTTCAGCTTGGGTTTCATACCGAATAAAATGCAGATCTCTGCCTGTCTCTCCTGTGTGCTCTCTGTCCGAGATCGATGCACGTTCTTCGTTGCTTGGTTTTAATAGTGTCACGTGATCATTTCTTAGAGCCGGTTTGTTCTAGGAATCACTGCGCAGCGCCACCTCATTAACAAACAAACAGGAAAGAAAGAAAAAACTGTTTGCTGCGATGATCGTGATGAGTATTTCTGTGGCTTTCCCGTCCTTCCACATTACTATTTATCTTTCTTGTGGAGAATAGAGAGCTCTCTTCCTTGTTTATTTAGAATAAAAAGTCTCTGCTTTTGTTGCAATTTACATCTTCCACAATTAAGGTGATTACTGATCTGGTGGGGTTTAAGTCCCCCATTTTGCTGTTTTTTAAAATTTATCACAGCTGTGATAAATTGAGAATTTTTTAAATTAAATGTATTGGGTTAACCTTTGTTAATAGTATTATATAAATTTATGATTTTATTTTATGGCCGCTATTTGCTTAAAAGCTTGTTTAGTTTTTAGTGGTTGCTATAGGTTTACAATATTTGTTTTCACACTTTCACATTCCTTTAAAAATATTATACCATTGCGTGTGTAATGAAAGAAACTGATAACAATCTATTTTCATTTCTAATCATCCTGTCCTTTGACTCCTGTGTTTATATATTATAAACCCACAACACACTGTTAGCACTTTTGCTTTAAACACACATGTTATAAACTCCATAATACATTGTTACTAGCTTTGCTTTATCTCTTAAGCAAAACAGAAATGTTAAAGTTTTAGATATTGATCTACATACTTGCCATTGCTTTTTTGCTTCATTCCTTGTGAAGATCCCAGTTTCTCTCTGGTTTGTTTGTTTGTTTTTTGTTGTTATTATCAACAAGGAACTTCCTTTAATAAATCATATAATGCAGATTGGCTATAAATAAACTCTCTCAGAATTTGTGGTTCTCTGAAAAAACCTTGATTTTTCCTTTGTTTTGAGAGATATTTTTGCTGGATTTACATGTTTAGATTGATAAGGGTCCCCTCATCCTTACTTTTAACACTTTAAAGCTATTTTCCCATTGTCTTCTGGCACATATACTTACTGACCCTTTATTTCTTACCCTAGTTCCACTTAAGGGATATATCTAAAATTTTTTGATTACCATGTGCCATGATGAGGCTTTTTGTTTGTATATATTTTCATATATATCTTTCTTTGAGTCCATTGAATTTTGTGTATCTTCAAATTCAGAACACTCCAGCCATTATTTCTTCTAACATTTCTATGATGTCGTTCCTCTTGTTTCCTCCTGGGCCGTCAGACGTGCCTGTGTTGGACCACTTGGTGTTGTCTCCCAGGCCACTGAGATGCAGTCCTGTTTCCAGACATGTTTCCCCTTTCTGCTTCATTTGGATAATTTTTATTACTGTCTCTTCAATTTCACTAATATTTTTTCCTTTGGGGTGTCTAATTTTCTTCAGTTTAGATATATGTGTTCTTTGAAATTCTCAAAGTTTTTTTTTATCTTTCACTTACATTTTTACTATGTTTATGTATTTTGTTAAATATTTGAATGTAGTTAAAATAGCTTTTCAATGTCTTTGCAATTTCATCATCTCTATCATTTGTTGGTCTGTTTCTGTTGAAAATGTTTAATCTTGGTTATGGATCACATTTCCCTGCTTCTTGAAATGTCTAATAATTTTTTTGTTCTATACTATATTTTGTGGATATTGGATCATCAAGTAGTTGGATTTTCTCATCCTTTAAAGAGTGTTGGTCTTTCTTTTGGTATTCAGTTTATTGTTCATTTTGACCCTTTTGAGACTTTAAAAATCTGTCCCTAGAGTGGCTTTGGAGTTTAGACTATATCCTTCAGGACCATTTTAACCACCCTCCTCAGGGGGTTTCCACTGAACACCTGAAGTGGTCAACAAGACTCCACCTTGTCCAGTGAGAAACGGACACCTCCCAGCCCTGTGTGAGCTCTGTGAACCATTTAGTTGACAGCTTCTGAGGCACCGCTTGCTTGGACTCCTGAGGTTTCTCTCTGTGCATGCAGATCTCAGTATTCAGCTAAGACTCAAAGGGACTCAGAAGGTATTTTTCTGCATAGATCCCTGCTCCCAGAATTTTGCCTTGCAACTTCCAGTCACCTCAGTTTCCCAGAAATCTGATTGGTGTCTCCTTAATTTACCAAGTCTGCAGTGCTCTGCTGGGGACCTCTACCCTTTTCTGTGGTCTGAAATACGCCTTCGGGCAGAAAGCAAGCATGATTGTTAAGAATCACTTCTTTTGTTTCCTTTCTCTCAGGGATTAGGATCCTTCAGTGCACACTGGCCAGTGACTGGAAATAGCTATTTCATTCCTCCACTCTACTTTTCTAGTTCTCTGTGTGGGGAACTTTGCTACTTCATCTTGGCTGGGAGTAGACCTGCTCACACGAGTCTTTTTACATTTACTTTGAATCAGGATCCAAAGGAATTCCACAGGTCACATTTGGAGGTTTTTGTCTCAAAAAATTGCTTTTGTTCTATAACTCATCTCCTCTTTTTTATGCCACGGATTTCTTAGATGAACTTGATAAGATGTACTTGAAATCCTGGACGTGCCTCCTGTCTTCCTGGTGCTGTCATACAGCATGCATCTGTTCCTGGAGAACTGTAGTCGGGCACTGCAAATTCAATGATCGTGGTGAAGTTTTTTAGGCAGTAATATTTTCTGGGTTCTGTTTACACCCCTAATGTATTACCTTATGAGGCAAATAATGCTTGGCTTTCCAACTTCCAGGAATGCTACGTTGATCATTGAGTTCAGGTATGACCATTCCAACCCTTGTCATGCATTTCCCAATCAAGAAGTTCCCACCTAAGTAAGTTTGGCATTTATTCATCATATTTGACATTATTTCATTAGGATTATAAATTACAATGTCTTAATTTTATCACTTTATGCATGTAATTAGCTAGAATTCTAGTTTATATTAAGTGCTTCTCAATGAAATTCCTAAACTGTTATTCTGCTAATATAAAGAGCATCAGGTTGGAATGCGGGAAGCGGAGGTTGCAGAAAAAGATATATATGGTGTTAAATAAACCAAGCCATTGTTTTTGAACTTTAATAACATTTTAGTAGTTAGAAAGGGCTTGGAGGAGGCATATTCAAAAGAAATCACATTATTTTTAAATTTCTTCTTGTTATCACCAGTGATAACTTTAGTAACTCTGAGGACAACCCTGGAGGTTTCATGTTTTTAAAAAATATATATCATTTTTATTATATTTTTCCTTTACCATTTAGTCCTCTTAAACTCCACTCCCCCCATGTTTTAGAGCCATTTAAATATAGATAAAATAATGGCTCCTCAAACTGGAAGGAACCTGAGATGACCTAGTCTATTCTTCTCATTTTTACTGATAGGAAATGGAACTCAGTGCTGTTAAATGAAGTAGAAGAAAGTGTTGGCAAAAGCAAAGGCTCTGAGATCATTACAGACCTGTGTTCGTTTTTGATTCCACAACTGCCTACCTCTGTGACCTTAGTTGAGTTATTTAGCCTCTCAAGTCTTTAACTCCCTCATTTGAGTTTGATGATAACTAAATAGAATAAGGCTTGAAAGCATCTAATACAGTCTAGAAATATCTTAGATGCCTATAACAACAAAGTTATTAAAGTTGACCCCTAACATGGGGATCAGGGGCATTGCCTTCCCCTGCATATCCAAAAACTCATATATAACTTTTGACTCTCTAAAAATTTAGCTAGTAATACTGCCTATTATTGACTGGAAGCCTTACTAATAATAAATAGTCAGTTAACACATATTATGTAAGGTCTATATATTATATACTACAGTCTTACCATAAAGCAAGCTAGGGAAAAGAAAATGTAATTAAGTAAATTATAAAGAAGAGAAAATACATTTGCAGTATTTATATGTAGATTGAAAAAAAATCCATGTACAAGTAGACCTGTGCTGGTTCAAACCTGTGCTGTTCAAGGGTGAACTAGATTTAAATGTATTAATAGATATTATATTGAGTGTGTTGTGGCAGGCACTTCACTACATACTAGAGATAATTTTGGGCGGAGACAGAAGAATCACCCCCACAAAGATGTCCATAAAACCTATGAATCTGTTAACTTACATGGCAAAAGAGAATTTGCAGTTGTGATTAAGTTCAGGATTTTCAGACTGGCATTCTCCTGGGCTATCCAGGTGGGTCCAATGTGAGCTCAGTAGCCGTTTATAGGTGAGAGAAGGAGGCAGGAGAGCCAGAGTAAGAGAGGGGGATGCAGCAATGAAAGCGATGTGGTCATGAGCAAAGGAATGCGAGCAGCTTATGGGAGCTGGAAAAGGCAAGAAACAAACTGTCCCCAATAGTCTCTCAGAAGGAACGCAGCTTTGCTGACACCATTATTTTAGCTCTGTAAGAGCTATTCCTGACCTTCCAAATTGTAAGGTCATAGATTTGTATTGTTTTAAGCCATTAAAATTGTGGTTATTTGGTACAGTAGCAATAGAAAACTAATATAACTTAAAAGAAGACACAGTCTCTGTCTTTAAGGACACTGTTGTCACTGCCTAACCAATGTAATTCAGCGCTTTTTGTGCCACATTAATATTTCCCATTGTTGGGCGTTGGTGCACCGCCATCACGGCTTTTCACTAGAGCCTCCTATCACCCGACACCCCATCTGCAGTTCTTGCTTGGGGTTAGCATAACGTGAGCTCCATGCTGCTACTGGCTTCAACCTCCCTCTAAGAAAAAAGGTTTGTGGAAACCACAAGTTTGATATACTAATTATATTCTTTTTGAATATGACCATATCCATTAAAAGTATTCTTTTATTTTCCTTCATCCCCGCACGCTCGAAAATTACTTTACAGACCCTCAGTGCTGCCCATCAGTATTTTGGGACAGCTAGCCATAGTCCGCTCAGCATGCAGCAGGACTTCCATCTTGGAACTTTCTGTCAGGGCTGGGGTTTGCTCCAACAAGGGTGACCAGCATGACTACTAACCAGCATAGCAGCAGCGGTGGACAGACACCCGGAGTGTGTTTCCTTGCTGATCTACGATGTTATTCGGCATCAGTCTTTAATACACGCTCCTGGAATCTTGTAGATATGTGTAATTTGGAAAGGAGCATAGTGCCTTGAATTGTCCTGAACACTCCCTCACACAAGTAGCCCTTCGCAGTCACCACTTGCTAATACTTTCCTGAAGGAAGGCCATTAAAAAGCAAGCAAAAAAACCCTTTAAAAAAGATTTTACGTCAGCATTCAAACTCCAGGAATTTGGTGTTGATTTAGGTTAATTTGCCAACTTCTTGCATGTCCTAAATAAAACCAAGAGATAGAGACTGGGGAAGACATAGAAGTAAATCCCCCCCGAATTTCCCGCAGTGATAGGCATGAGTCAGAAGAGCACGCAGGAGGCTGTAGAATGCAGCTTCAGCGATTACACAGCTGGTCAGACCAGGACTAACTGACTGGCGTGGCTCTGAGGGCTGTGGGCTTTTTATTTTTTTTCCCTCCTTATCAGGTGAGATATTCTCAACTGCATATGCCACACTTTTCCCTCAGGAACACAGGTCCCTCATATCCCTCAGACCACAGTGAGGAAGACATCGTGTATCCCCATCCCTGTCCCTCTTGGTCTGGTTTAGCAGAAGGACACAAGATCTGTGAAACCTGGATTACATGCCTAGCTTGGCCACATACCCACTAGGTCACCTTAAGCAAGACCCCAAATTTGGGGAGTTTCTTTTTCATATCTATAAAATAGCAGTAATGATTGATACCTTAAAGTGTCACTAGTTCAAATAAAATTATACTGCGACAAAGGACAAATTCGTGTGGAGGCTATTTGTAAAGCACTTCTCTTTACTCCACTTTAGCCTTGAATCACACTGTCCCCTAGCAACTCTTTGGACACATGTCCTAACGAACCATTCTTTTACTCTCACAAATGTACAGGAAAGTGGAGAACTGTCATCAGATCCTGTCATTCCCATCTTAAATGCTTAAGAAGGTTAATGGAGCCTCAAATTTTGACTTTGAATCACTGTCATCTGGCCACTGCTTTCCTGTATAACTTTATTTCCCTTTGGCTTATAGGTTTTCAGCCACATTGGCTTCTGACATTTCCCTGAATATACCAAATTCATTTCCATTTCATAGCCTTTATGGTTCATGTTTGCTTTGACTAGAACTCACTTCCTCCTGTAGAGCTGGCTTCTTGATGTTGCACAGGACTGACCTTAAACCTCACCTTTCCAGAGTCCTTTCCTTAACTGCTTTACCCAAAGGGATCCTCTTGCTTCACAATTCCTTGTCACAATAGCTTCTATACTCCCTTCATATGACTGATCACAAATTGTAATTAATCTGCATGTGAATTTGAGGCCAGGGTGTTGTCAGTAAAAGGTAAGCTCCACGAGGGCAAGGTCAGATACTCTTTAGATGTAAAGAATAAAGCTGAACAAAATAGGCATTCATTGTGGCAAAAATCAGAATGTCAGTGCTTTGTTAGGGCCACAGGGCCATGGTGGGGATCAGTTTAGCTAGAGATTTGAATTCTCCTCTGGGTTTCTCCTCAGGAGGGTGTGGTCTTCTAGGAAACAGAGCTAATGTTTTATTCTTCCTCAACACTCTCAGCATCTCACCTAGAGTCTGGCACATGATCAGGCCTTAGCATGTTTTGGTTTGACAGTGTCAAACTGCCTCTGTTTTCTGTGATGGGCTACGGGGCAAACACGTGGCTGTTCCCTTGATGCAAGAGAGTGGACATTTCAGGTTGACCTTTCTACCTGCCTCAGCAATGCAACCTTTGAGGACAGCGATATTCCTGGAAATACCTTCCCCCTCCCTCACCTACTGGTTTGAACAGAATCTGTCTGAGTCTGTTGATAGAACATAGGGGCTTTTCAACTTCTATCTACTTCCTGAAGGGAAAACTTATGAGAACTCATTAAAAACAGAAATAACTGGTAATATTCAACAATATGAATTAAAAAATGGATGTTGACACTCATAATTTAATGAATGAGTATGATGACGTGCACCAGGCATGACTCCAAGAATTTTGCATATTGTCTTCATATATTAACTTACTTAATCCTTACAATAATGCCATGAGGAAGGTTATAATCATTTCCTGCATTTTATAGCTTAGGAAACTGAGGTATTGAGGGGCCAAGAGACTTGTCAATGACAGAGCTGGGACGTGAGCCTGGTCAGTCTGGCTCGAGGGACTCTATGCTTAGCTATTAACATTGTAATCCTTAAGTACAGACTTTCTGGGCCTATAATTAGCCTTTTCTAGGACAGATGGCTTATTTAGCCTGTAATGAATTGTTTAATTTTTTATGTAAGTCATGCATAAAATAAGTTATTCTGTAAAACAATTAATAATTCAAATAAAGTTAAAGCTTCCCTTTAACCTTCTTTTATGCTAAACTGCTTCTGCCTTCTCCAGGGATAGTTATTGTACCAATTTTGTCTATATCCCTCCTATCCATTAATGCCCCTGCCCAATATGGGCCGTCCTTCTCACATACGACTACAAATATCATCTCTCCATTCGTGGGGGTAGCAACACAAAATCCTCTGCATCTAGTACATGCAGAAGGCATGTTACAGGGCCAAGGCTCTTGGAATCCACTATCTCCTGACGATGTTTGGTCCTGAGTTCCAATGAACTGTTCAACAAATGACTAGCTAAATGATCAGTTTAACCACCATATACAGAAAGAAAAGAATAAAGAAGAAATGTTAAGTATATAGTCAATCTTTGTATATGTTAGGAGCAAATATTGAAGTATAGGTGAAGTTTATGGGCCCTATTTCTGTCACTGGTCATAAGACTCTAGCTGGTATTTTGAGTTCAAACAAAACACGGAACACTAAAAGAACATTCTGGAAGGCATCCCTTAGAAACTTTTCCAGTTTATAATGAAAATATTAAGAAATTGATGGTTATCTTATAGTTGGATTTGGATTCTACTAAAGCCATTCTTTTGTCTGGGTCAATAGATGAAAAAATCACTAATCTTTTTACTATCTTAGGACCCGATCAACAAAGCCCCAGTAATTGCTCTAGGGGATTGGTTTATCCTGAAGCATCCACTCAGAAAGAAAGGGGAGCTGATCTGACATAGGAGCCTCCCCCTCCCCTGACCTGTGGGGAGACGAGGAACTTGAGCTTTATGTGTATGGGCTGATAAATCCAAAGTGGGAACGGGATGAGCATTTAATAAAGACAGAATGTACAGCTTTGGAGGACTTCGTTTTTAATTATAAATGAAAACCTGAGAGAATGACTCAAGCTGGCCGTAACATATAGCTGAATGGAATTGCTTTGTTAATTACCTAGAGATACCTAAATATAAAACCATATATTTAGTAAGAAAGAAGATTATAAGATAAAACTTTATACTTGAAAACATTTATAATTCAGCAGTGTATGGAACCTGCAATGTAACCAAAAAGATGAAGATAGCACTTGAACGTGACTTTTAAACATTTATTCAGATCATTTTTATTCTGATTATGAATTGTTAATACACACAAAAATAACATGTTACAACCAAAAATAAAATATTCCAGCTTGTCCCCACAGCGCAGATGGTACCATGGAGCTCTGGAATGAAGGGTGACGTTGTGGGATAAAGTCTTGCTGGAAGTGTTCTTGCTTGTTTTCCCACGAGGGACCGAGTGAATATGGAGTGTAGGTTACATTACTGCAGGACCACATGTGCTGCGGTGACTTGGCACAAGGCAGCTGGCTTACAGGTGCTCTGGCAAGTCATGACGGGAAGGCCTCTGTTTCTTTTGTGTTTTTAATATCACATGTATGAAATGATTTTAATGTGCTTTTTGGTGCCGGCGTAGATATTGCAGGCATCCCCTCTGGGCTGAGGAGTTTGTCTTTGAATGGGGTTTCCGGAAATAGGTGACAGTCCTATTTTCTTTCTTAAAAGGATTCTTTATTGTGGGGTCATGTGGGATTATTAGCTGGAACAACTCTCTTTTCCTCCATTGAAATTGAGGGGGAAAAAACCCTAAAGACAAAATAGAACACAAAATTACCTTAGAAAAGACAGCTTCAGGGATTCAGCTCTAGTGAGATCAGTTAGGCCAAGGCAAGCGGGTCACAAAAGATTAGCAAGTCTTTTATAAACAAAGGGCAATTATACACATTCTTGCTAGCCTTGAGTCTGGAAATGTCACAGTGTCCGTCTCCGGATGCGATGTGCGCAGGCGGCGGGTGCTGCTGGAATGCAGTCAGCCTGCCCCGGAGAGGGAGGTCCTGTCCTGGCGCAGCCCAGCGTGAAGCCAGGGGCACGTCCGAAGAGGCGTGCCTCTTACCTGGGACACTCGCTGCTCTGCCGGGAATGTGTCTGCTTGGAACATGGCCATGTAAGGGCTGATCTTTTAGCCCATGAAATAAAGGGAGGAGGGAGAAAAAATAGCCACCCATACGACTGTGCTGAAATAAAACTGTTCTTCGTTAGATTCTGACCATTCCCCATTGTGCATTCTCGTTCGATGAGGTAAAGTCCTTCGGGTGTGGGAAGCCGTACCATCAAGCACAGGAAATAGTTTAAATCTTTGGAAATGTTGTTAAGGTTAAATAAATGGGGAAATGACTACAGCGAAGGTTACCAACCACTTCAGAGTAATTTTTGAGGGCAGATATTTGCTAATTGTCAGTGTTCCTCAGGAAACACACACAGCTGAAGTGTACTGGTACCGCTTCTCCATGGGTGTGGGGTAAGCTTTTTAAAGAGGCGGTGGGCAGTTCGTTGATTTCTCTCAGACTCAGCTCAGACTTAGGCAGCCTTCTGGAAATTCTTCAGTGAATTAGGTACGTCTGACAGAGGTAATAGCGGATCTGGGATTTCTAGGTGGATGATGATAAGCAGATGAGATTTGTAAGGGTGTTTGGTAAACATCTGTTATTGCCTTCAGTAAAACCAATGGACACATGTCTAAAGCTGCATTGATGGATATATTACATCTATTTTGTCAGCTGTTCAGATATAAGGACTGCAAGGAAATCATGGGATATTGGTTTTGATGACAAATATCAATTTAAATCGAGCCAGAAAGTGAAGCTTATTGGCTAAAAAGTGCTTGAAAAGCAGAGGCAGAAGTAGTCAACATGCTTATTTGGCTTAAAAATAGCAGTTTGTGCCCTGGCTGGTGTGGCTCAGTGGATTGAGCACCAGACTGCAAAGCAGAGGGTCGCAGGTTCGATTCCCAGTCAGGGCACATGCCTGGGTTGCAGGCCAGGTTCCCCAGTGTGGGGAGCACAAGCGGCAACCACACATTGATGTTTCTCTCCCTGTCTTTCTCCCTCCCTTCCCCTCTGTCTAAAAGTAAATAAATAAAATCTTTTTTAAAAAAGCAGTTTGTATGCATATATATCCTCATGACCACCAACTGTTGACAGTATAGATCTGGGGAAAACAGGCTTCTTGGCTTCTTGTTTCTCTTGTCTCTGCAATATCCTGACATTTGACTGCCCGACCTCCAAAAAGTAAGGCAAGGCAGTCAAAGGAATTAATTTCAAGATATACTTTTTCTGTACATTAAATTCTTAGTCACTCCTCAGTCCATATTGTTATGGCTTATGGCACATATTATTTACTATTAAAACTATATGATAATGTTTACATTAGCCCCACTAGACTAGTAGTTCCTTAATAGTGCTGTACCATGTCCAACCCTCTATGCCTAGTATCTAAAAGATTATCTATAAATAGCAGACTCTTCATTAATGATTGTTGAATAACTAACTGAATAATAAAATATCAGTATAGCGGATAAAATACGGCCAAGTAATTATGTCAACCTATTACTATGTCTGAGGATGCTGTTTTAAAAATGCACAACTTTGTTGAAATAAAATTCACATATTGTAAAATTTATGCTTTCAAAATGTGCAATTCAGTGGTTTTTAGTACATTCGCAATGTTGTGCAATCATTATCACTCTCTAGTATTAGAATATTTTCATATTTTAAAAAGAAATCCCACAGTCATTAGCACTCACTTTCCATGCCTTACCCGCCTCAGGTCCTAGCAACCACTAATTTACTTTCAGTCTCTATGGAAATGCCTATTCTGGCCTTCTTATAAAATTGAAATGCTGTGATATGTGGTCCTTTGTGTCTGGTTTCTTTCAGTTTGCATAATGTTTTCAAGGTTCTTCCATGTTGAATCATGGAACAATACTTCATGCCTTTTTAGGGCTGAATAATATAACACTACATGGATATACCACAGTGCATATCCATCCATCAATTCATGGCAATTCTGTTTTCACTTTGTGGTCATTGTGAATAATGCTGTCATAAGCATTTGTGGATAAGTTTTGTGGGGACATATGTTTTCAATTCCCAAGGGCATATACCTAGGAGTGGAATTACTAGGTCAAATGGTAATTCTATTTTTAACTTTTTGAGCAACTGCCAAAGTGCCTTCCAATAGAGTTTTACCACTTTATATTCCCACAATGTATGAAGGTTCAAATTTTTCCACATCCTCATCAAAATTTAGACATATGTATGTATCTGATGTAGTATCTCATTGTGGTTTTGATTTGCATTTTCCTGTTGACTAATAACGTTGAGCATACTTCATGTACTTTTTGACCATTTATATGTCTTCTTTGGAGAAAGGTCTATGTAAATCCTTTGCCCACATTTAAATTGAGTTATTTTCCCCTTAATTTTTTAGTTGTAAGAGTTCTTTACGTATTCTGGATACATGTTTCTTATCAGATATATGGTTTAAAAATATTTTCTCCCAATCCGTGGGCTTCCTTTTCACTTTCTTGATGGTACATTTTGAAGCACAGCAGTTTTTAATTTTGACGAAGTCCAGCAAATGTACTTTTTCCCTTTGCTGCTTATGCTTTAGTTGTCAGTGCTAAGAAACTAGTGCCTAATTCAAGGTCATGAAGGTTTACACCTATGTTTTCTCCCAATACTTGTACAGTTTTATTTGTTAGACTTAGGTATTTAATCTGCTTTGAATTATGCTTTGTATTTGTTGTGAGATTGAGGTATAAATTTATTTTTTTGCATGTGATTATCCAGTTGTCTAAGTATGCTTTTAACATATAGTGAATGTATGAGCAAAAGTTGAGTGCTGTTTGAGAACATAGTAAAATCTCAGTAATTCACACTATGCTGTACTCAGAGCTAATGATAATCTGGATACTGACTTTTTTTTATTGTTGTTCGAGTACAGTTGTCACCATTTTCCCACCACCACTTTTCTCCGCCCCACCCACCCCCACCTCCCATCTTCAATCCTACTCCCTTTTGGCTTTGTCGATGGGTCCTTTATACATGTTTCTTGACAACCCTTCCCCTTCTTTCCACTCTTATCCCCCTCTCCCCTCCCTTCTCATTACTGTCAGTTTGTTCTTTATTTCAGTGTCTCTGGTTATATTTTGCTTGCTTCTATGTTTTGTTGATACTAACTTTTTGTGTTAGTTATGAAGAAAGGCTTTACTATTAACTTCAATGAAAAAGGAGCTTACTGGAATGAATCTGCAAAGCTATTAGAGTTCAAGTCTGATACCCTCATCAAGAGGACTCTTTGTTATTTACTCAAAGTTTGAGAAAGAAGGGAGGTTTTTTGATACACTAGTATATAAAAGCTACATAGGGAGAAGGTTTGCCCCACATGGTAGAATGTCCCGTTTTTCTTTAGATATCTTACCCTGAGACCAGAACACCTCAGTGCCTGTCTTGTTTCCATCCTCAGCAATAAAAACATTCCTATTTCAGCAATGGAAGTGGAGTGTAAGCAGGACTTACAACTTACAAGGTATGTGCTCCCTGGGACAGTTAAGTGTTGAAAAAGACCAAGGACTATGAAACGGGTCCAAGGGAGAATCTCTTGCTTAGGAAGTGGCCCTGTTAGACACACTGAAAGGGTGAAACTGGGGTCCCAGCTTGAAGGAAAAATAGGGCATCAGACCTAGTCACTTTCCCGACTCTGTATGGGTTCAATTTTATTATTTGACACTGTAGTAAGAAATCACTGGTACAGATTTGGGGGTTTTGTATGTGTCTGCCAAACCTGATTTTTAATGTATACAGAGACATGGGAGGGGGCCAGTAGGGTGGGTGGTAATGTACCTTCCTTCTCTGATCAGGTCGATGTGGGGTCTAAAAAAAGAGTCATTATCTAAGCGATTAGCCAGACTTTTAAAATTAGTCAGGCTGGGTTTTTTTTATTTGTTTGTTTGTTTTTTTGTTTCCCTGACTGCTCTTCCTACCCTCCATAACCTTTGTTTCTGAGTTAAGCAGCCGGGGTTACACCAAGACATCTGGGAAACTGACTACACTCTTGGTAACTTGCATGTCTGATTCTCACTAAACTGCTGTGTTTTCTTTTCACTTCTGACTTTGCCTCCTCACCTTCTCCTCGATGCAATTTCTCTAACTCAGATTCTGTATTCTTATGGTTATTAATTCCTAAAGAGCATGGCATGATACCTGTCATACTTCACTCCATTTCAAAGTTCCTATGCTTTCTTTCATTTTCAGTTCCTATGTCTCATTTACAGTTCCTGTAAGAGGGAATTGGGTTGGTCCAGCTCAGCCTTCTGTGTGTCTGTCCGTCTTTGAGACTGTCTTTGGCACCTTGCCTTACCCTGATGTGGCTGGGTGTTAGGTGACTTACAGTTGGCCAGCTAAAGGCCAAGGGGGACGGTTAGTCACATAGAAGTACCTGTGAACATGGAAAGCCCCATGATTTTCAAATCTAAAAATGTTCTAGTATGGAATGGTAAACAAAAATATCTAACTTCTAAGTAAGTATGTATAAATAAATATATATTCAGTTCTTTTAAAATTAAAAAATCAGTAATTTGCTCATTAAAATTCAAACATTTCACAAAATTTTCAGTATCATTTAATAACACTTCTATATCCTCAACAGTTTTGTTATTTTAACTAGTCAACCATATTCTTTAATAGTAGAAGAGGCCTGGGAATCTATGTTTTGCTATTTTTCTCTAAGGTTCCTATATAATGGCTCACTTTTCTTCATTTTCCCCCTATGTTGGCAAGTTCTTTTAGGGGTCAAAAATGCAGTTACCTGGGCTGCCCTCCATGCATATGTTTAAGTTCAAAACACCCCATAAATTGTATTTGGACATAGGACCTTTAGGGAGATAATTAAGATTAAACGAGGTCATAAGGGTGGGCCCTAATCTGATAGACTGGTGTCCTTATTAGAGGAGACACCAGAGCTCCCTCTTCCCCTGTGTACACATAAAGGAGGGACCATATGAGGACACAGCAAGAAAATATTATCTACAAGCCAGAAAGAGAGGTCACCAGACACCCACCCTGATGGCATCCTGATCATGGATGTTTAGCTTCCAGAGCTGTGAGAAAATAAATTTCTGTTGTTTAAGACACTCAGTATGCATGATTTTTGTTGTGACAGCTCTAGCAGACTAATACAAAAAGTGAAGGAAATGTTTATAGAGTAAGTCCTATCTATCCCTAATACAAAATTTAGTTTTACTTTTGTCTTAGCACTCCATGAAGTGAGCTTATGTAAGCATATATTTGCATGTCTATTGGCAAGCCCCTTTGCCCTTTCCCAGTGTAAATTCCATAAAGGGAAGGCTTGCCTTTCTTGGTCACTGCTATATTCCCAGGCACATAGTGAACAATATATATTTACTGAGTGAATTAATTAATGATGGAAGTTATTTTGGTACACCTTTAAAAATACAAACATGAGAGATGTTTTTCCCCAAGTATTAATATTTGACTCAGTTGATCATTTTCTTTTTCTCATGGTGTTTCTACATTTGCTCTTAGTACCATGTGCTTCTGATTTTTCTGTTATTTAAGAGCTTCTCCACCATCACCTTTACTAGCTCCTCTTATTTCTGGATATACAGTTTGGAGCTTTAGGTCTCATTTCTGTTCCTCTATCCCTTGTAAAGGTAGATGCAATATTGAAGAGTGATTAAGAGTACAGATTCTTGAACCGGAGTGGCTGGGTTCAAATACTGGCTCCACCACTTAAATAGTAGCATGAGTTTGGACGAGTGATTTCACCTCTCTCTGCCTCAGTGTGTTCATTTGTGAAGTGGGGATTGTAGGTACCTCAACAGCATTGTTGCGAGGGTTAAAAGAGTAATAAGTGTAAACGCTGAGCTTGGCACCTGGCACATAGAATGTACTTGGCAAGTAGTGTACAGGAGTGGGCAAAAGTAGGTTTACAGTTGTGAGCGTGTGAAACAGTTTTTTAAAATATTATTTATTGATTATTGTATTATTTTTCATATAAGCAAATGTAAACCTACTTTTTCCCACTGCTGTTGTTATTTTTTAATTATTTTTAAAATAATAGCTTAGTTATTTTTTAATCAGTATCATTTTTTTGTCATTTGTAATGTTTCTCTATGTAATTTTATATACTCCCATGGCTTTAATAGTCCTAAAATGCCACTACACTCCAGCCTCATATAACCATCATATATCCAACTATGGTAGATGGGATTCTAAGGTAGCCCCCAACTTTCCTGTCCCCTGGAGTACACAGCCATGTAATCTCCTCAACTTGAGTATATGATGAGAATATGATGTGATATCACTCCTGTTCACAGCTTACTTACTAATCAGTTGACTATGAGAAAAGCAAAAGGCAGCTTATCTTGCATGGGTCTGACCTAAACAGGTGAGCCTTTGAAAGAAGGTGAAGCATCAGAGAGATTTGCTCTTGCTGGCCTGGAAGAAAGCAAACAGCTATGGTGTGAACCCCGCATGGGAGCCACATGGCAAGGAACTGAGAGCAGCCGCTAGGAGCTGAAAGCAATCCCTGTCTGACAGCCAGTGAGAAAACGAGGACCTCAGGCATACAGCTGCAAGGAAGTAAATTCTGCCAACAACCAGTGAGTTTGCTAGAGGATCCCAAACCTCAGATGAGAATCGCAGCCCTGGCCAACACCTTGATTTCATCCTGGTGAGACCCCTGCTAACCCATACCTGTAATTCTGAATTATAGTAACTGAGAGATAATAAATGGGTATTGTCTTAAGGTGTTTAGCGGTGGTAAGTTGTTACACAGCAGTAGGAAATGCATGCACCAACTGCCAAGTTCAGTTCTCTATGTCCATGTGAAAGAAGAATCTCACACTTTACACATCCAAAAAGAACTCTTGATTTCTTTCCACCATCCTGCCTTTTCCTTTCCTCTTCTCAGTAAGTTTCTCAGGGCTAAAAACTAGAAGGATCCTTAATGCCTCTTTCCCTAGACCCCACATACAGTTCATCAACAAATCCTATAGCCTCTGTCATCAAAATATATCCTGCACTTCACTATTTCTCACTGCCTCCCCTGCAGCCACCCTGGTCCAAGCCACCTCCATCTTTTACAGGGACCCTTACAATATCCTCTGCCTGCTGTCCTCACTCCATACAGTTAGCTCTGAAGTCACAGTGTTTTATTGTAAATGAGGCCATGCCACTCTGCGAATGATCCATCAATGACCTCTTAACAATACTCAAGAGTAAAATCCAAACTCCTTACATGATTTGGTCCCTGCTATCTCTGATCCCATTTCCCACCATCATCCTCCAGCTACGCAGATCCTTCTGCTTTTCCATTATGATGTCAAGCAAGGTTGCATTACAGGGCCTTAATACTTATTTTTCCCTTTGCCTGGAATATTCCACCCCATATCTTCCATGGCTCCTTCCCTCACATTATTAAGATTTCTGCCCAAATGTCACCTCCCCTGGCAGCCTTCTCTGACTGTCCTACCTAAAAAAGCCGACCCCTTTCTTCTCCCATCACTGCCTATTTGTATTCCTTGCACTTAGCACTCCTGGCATTGTTATTCGTGTTCTGTTCTCTGTTTCCTTATTTGTTTAGCACCTGTCTCCACTGTTAGAATATAAGTTCCATCAGGGCAAGGAATTTAATTGGATCATCACTCAATCCTCAAGGCTTACACAGTGTCTGGCATATGTAAGTAGGCACTTACATAATTTTTATTGTGTTAGGAACACAGAGAAATATTTGATAAATTTGTATTAAAGGCAGAATTGAAACTACTGTTTTTTTTCTAAGAAAGTTGTGACTGTGATACCAGTTAAAAGCAGGAATTGAGAAAACATACTTCATTGAATTGAAAAATATTTGCGCTATCAAATTACTGGGTGTTTAGAGCTGTTTAATGCTATTTAAACATTACTAATGATATTGCTGATGCTGTTTCTGCTGATGTAGGGTTATGAGGGTTGAACTCCAAGACATAATGTTGTTTTTATGATGTTCTCTTGCTCTCTCTCTCTCTTTTTGGCAAGGAAAAGGTGATTTCGATAATCCACATGCTGAAATTTAAATTCTAGTCCTAATCAAGACAGACATGAAAATGGGGCTGTGATGAGACCATGTCCTAGGTCAAATGTAAACCGCCTTACTAATCAATGGCAAAGCTAGAAACCATCCAAAATATATGTGACACGGAAAATGGAGGTGTTTAGAGCTCATCTCATATTTTAGATATCTGGATGGAGCACAAGTTCAAAGTTTCAGCACAACAAATAGATGTCATTACGATGAAGTCTGAGACGTTGGAAAATTTTTCCTGGTATAAAAAGGACTTAAGTGATCCAAGATGTATCAGTTTTTAAGGCCAATTTTCCAGGTTTACAATTATCAGCTCACATGTAGAGATATGTTTACAACCTTTCTTTCTTTTTTTAAAGATTTTATTTATGTATTTTTAGAGACAGGGGAAAGGAAGGAGAAAAGAGGGACACATCAATCACTTGTCTCTTGCATACCCCCAGCTTGGGGCCAGGCCTGCAACCCAGGCATGTGCCCTGACTGGGAATCGAAGGAGTGACTTTTTGCTTTGTAGGACAATGCTCAACTAACTGAGCTACACTGATCAGGGCTATATTTATTGCTTTTTTTCTCTTTCACAATGGAGTTTATTTTAAAGATGTTGGTAAATAGTCTTTTCCAGACTAATAATAGCTTCTCTGCAATGCAAACTATGGCATACTGATTGTGAAATAAGCTAGTAAAATATGGTTTGCTCTTTTCCATCTGATGTGTTAGGTTTCTATTCTTTTTAAACTGTCATATCTGCTCAAATAATGCACTTATTTCTTTTTCCTTAGCAGGTCATTTGTTTGCCAATTGGAGGCTTTTTAAATGATGTAAATACCTCTTAATTTATGAAAGCAATGTTGATTATAATTTAGAATGGTTTATCAAACAAATAAAATTCAACTTTCTTCTAAATTATCCTCTAAAGAAAATAATACAATTTAATAATTTCTTTACGCTTTAAAATAGATATAAAATACTTACTGTTTACTAAAAAGAACCTTATTTGAACTTTGGACAAGTGTAGAGGTAAGCTGTGAATTAAAAATCTGATCTGATAAAATGACACATAAATATTTTAGCAAGAATTTTGGTCCTAATGCCCAGGCTACTGCTGTAAATCTGCCTGTAATACAAAGCTTTCTTCTGTTTGACACTTCAGAGAGCCAACTATTTGGGTATTAAAAGCTCCTGCCCAGATTACTACTATAAATGTCAATCCTGATGGAATTGCTTAAAAAGTGTGATTATTATTCCTTTTACAATGTCATAGTTGTGTGACTGTCATATGCATGTCTTCATTATGACTGAATTCTGATTTCTTCTATTATGCACATGGAGAGAAATTATAGTCTATTTCGTGTGAAGGTGGGCTTAGTTCTAATTCAATGAACACTATAAAGTAATCATTTCTTTTTAGTGAATGCCACTGTTGTGCCCATGTCCTTAAAAAAATTCTAAATTTTGTTTAGTCACAGAGATAGGGCAGTATTTTTAGATAAAAAAATTAATGGTGACTAGAAACAGATTCAGTTCAAATAATCCAAGTTTCAGTCACCAAAGTGGTTAAAGGATTTTAAGAACTCTCTAAAGTGCACTCATACCACACAATAGCAGTTGCCTTATGAGAGGTGAAAACAATACAAACTTCCAGGAACTACACAGGCTGGGATGAAGTGGTCACAAATACACCAGTGAATATTATCAGTGATTGTCCCCTCATCGCATGCCCACTCCCACACATTTTTTGGGGTGAATAAAGAGCCATTCTTCATTGTATCTTGTTATTTGTGGAAAAAAAACAGTATGTCGTATTTAGGTCACAGATTATTCTGCAGATTAATAATCATATTAAAATATATTAAAATTTGGCCCTGGCTGGGTAGCTCAGTGAATTGAGTGCAGGCCTGTGAACCAAAAGATCGTGGTTCGATTCCCAGTCAGGGCACATGCCTGGGTTGCAGGCCAGTCCCCAGCAGGGGATGCACAAGAGGCAGCCATACATTGATATTTCTCTTCTTCTCTCCTTCCCTCCCCCTCTAAAGATAAATAAATAAAATCTAATATATATATAATTTTGTTCTAATATATATATAATTTGTTCTAATATATATATAATTTTGTATATATAATTTATATATATATATACATTTGTTCATTCATATGTGATGAGATACAATGATAGTAATCCACAGTGTCTGAATGGAATCATTGGATCAAAATGCCCCAGACCCAGTGCTTTCCTACTGTTTTTCCATTAATCTTCATACTACTCATGTGAGGGAGTGGAAGCTACGACCTCCATTTGATAAACAAACACTAATGCAAGGAGAGAGCTGAAGATTTTCCAAATGTCACACACACAAAAAAAATCTAGATAAGAAAATGGCAGGAAAAGACAGATTTAAAGACTCCCTGAATCTTGCTAGGTCCATGATGGCACAGCCCATTAAACTTTATAAGTGAATAATGTAGCTATCCAAGTAGAAATAGAACAGGCACTTTGGACTTATGTTACCCTTTTATGGGAATATTTTTTTTTGTTCTTTTTAGGGGACTGAAAAGTCTTCATTATGGAATCTGATTTTTAATGATGTAAAAAATCAGTTTTTAGAATTAAAATGTCCACATTTGGACAACTTAGGCAATGTTGATTTTTAAAGTGACTCAGTGTGCATCCAGACCCTCATCCTCACACCCAGTTCCACTGACCTCAACACAGAGAGCACCCACAGCTCCTCCAGTAATTCCTCTTAAATCGTTTCAAAGCTCAAGACCTACCATAGATGATTAATTGCAAAATGCTACATCTTAACTAATAAATTTGGCCATCAGGACTCACTAACTTTCTTTGCCAAACTTCATTCCCATTCACTCATCCATTCATTAAATGAATAGTCATTGTCTTTCTGTATATTCGAGGTGCTGTGTTAGCTGCCTGTAATCCAAAATTACATAAACCATCACCTTTTATCCCTTGAAGGAGTCACTCATTAGCAAAAGACTAAGCAATTATTTCACAATGTAAATAAGTGAAATAACACATTGTGATATAAGGAAAGGACTGTGCCTATATATTAAGACCAAAAGAATTAGAATTATTATGAAAGGAATTTCACAATTGAAAGGAAACAGATTTAGGAATAGAGTTATCCATCCCAGGCAGTTTGTCATAGAAAATCAAAAAAAGTATTGTAAGTAACTCCTAGAACTGGAAAAAGGTTAAATTATTATGATACATCTATAAATTGGAATATTAGGCAGTTTGAAATATACTGTTCCTAACCTCTTTACAACCTCTCTAGGAGTGAGGTGGACGTTTTTTCCTCTCCACCTGGTGCAACATATGGAGTGTGTGAGGATGGATTTCTATGGGAGCTCTTCCTGGCATGATAGATAGAGCCTTTCACAATGCCCCTACTTCCTACTTCCTTCCCAGGTGCTTTCTGGGAGTCATAGTTTTTTTGATTGGTAGAGAGTTACTTCAGGGGAATCAGACATCAGGATGCACTGTTCTCCTTTCCACATACATACATACACACACAAAATATGTGGAGCAAGTATAGTTACTCAATTTTGTGTTTGAGTGTGCTTTATTTAGAGTGGACCGATTGTGGAAAGCAGAAAAAAAGGTCTCTTATTGACTGTTAGGTAGGTACAGTTTGATTATTCTTCCATCTAGTTCCATCATCTTCTAATAGGTGGGTATTCTTTTAAAATTCTGGTAATAATACTGTTTGAATGGTAGTACTGTTTTTTTTTTTTACTATAGTTGTTAGTTTTCATGTTTCCCTCCCCTTCTGAACCACTGTAGGTATTTAAAGGGAAGTTTAGGATAGCGTTTTCAGGGACCCATACCAGCAACATTTAAAACCCACTGTTTTATTCTGTTTGTACAATTTTAAAAAATTCCTGCAGGTTAGACATTTATTGTCTACTTTGTCACAGTTTCTACCACTTCCTACTATCTTAAAATGACTTAATAGTCACTTTATTTAAGTTCCCTTCCTGGCCATTAGTTGTGTGTGTGTTTGCCATCCCATCCCTGTTTACAGGCCTAACAGAAATGGGGTGGGGTGCGGGCATCACCTGGGCAGGTAATATTCTGCTCTCAGGGATTTCTAACATTTCCAACTTGGAAATCAGCAGGAACCAACACTTAATTAATACAGGGAATGGTAAATGGATCCTAGCAATTTCCCTTCATTCCTAGATACAGGGAGGGAACTCTTTAGTCCTTGTAAAGCCCGTCTTTAGTACTGAATGGGAGAGAGGAATATGAGGCCTCAGAGAAGCGATGTATGAAGGGACTAGGAAATGCAAGCTGTAAGGAGTGACATGTAGCAGGAATCTCGCCAAGTCATAAAACATTTCAAGCTAGGCACTGGGCCCAAATCAACTAGCTGAATCCTTCATGGTTCAGATCCTCTTCATTTTCTAACTCTCCATCTTGCTAGTCAACTCTGATGTGTTCCAAACTTTCAGAAACTGGCTGGAATGAAATCCCAGAATGTGAGGGATTTCCTATGGGCAGCCACCCTAATTTGGGAAAGAAGCAAGATTTGAGCTTCATACCCTCTCCTGGAAAGTCCACTCAATATTCCTTTCTAAGAGCTTAGGGGAATGCGGATGGCACTAGGGAAGAGCTAAATCATCACGCAGAGGATCCCCAACAATGAACCTTCTGGTCTCTTTTGGTAGAATGTGTATTAGATTGAAATATTTGGGGAGGGACAGAAGAATTTATAATCTGTAGTGACCAAATAATTCATTTTTATCTAAATTATTAATTCTGATAGGCTGTTAAAAAAAACAGAAAGATTGGGATTTGTAGGTATTAGACAGGACCTGGCAGTATGCACTTTTAACAAGAACCTCAGGGGATTCTGCTGCAGCTGGTCCACAAACTACACCTTAAGAAGCGTTAGAATTTATTCACACCTGAAATGTATTTGCAAACTTTTCACTGTGAACTTTTCATTATCCTTGATTACAAGGGGACTGGCAAATGTAAATTTTCTAATAATTCAGACTCTATTTTAGCCTTCGATTCCAACATTTTCCCAAATCTCCACCCTGACAGAAAGAGTTCTTCCCTTGGACAAGGACCAGAAGCAAGTGTCATTGACCGTCCATTCATCAGCTGCATAATCAGTCCAAGTTCACTACTGATGTCAAGTTAGAACTCTTTGGTGTTAGAGTTTCAAAGGCACAAAAGTGCAGAGGGAAAAATAATTTATTGAAAAGCAACTTAATTCAAAATTTAATCAGTGGGAAAAATGTAGAAGGTAATTGGGAATGTAGTTTATTTGTTATAAAATTAGAAGAACAACAGCAAGAGATATATTACCTCTCATGGAATCTGAGAGATGAAATGGATTAAGTAAAATCACTTACAGAAATGTAAATATACAGTTGCCAAATCTTTTTACACTTTCATGAAACTTGTATCAGTCCATAATGAATAATGCTGTATCCTAAATATATGTATATTAGAATAATAAAAACATTGCTCTTACCAAGGTCAATGAGGGCTGAAGTTTTGAATATATCAAATATTAATGTAGTGTACATTATAATTATTATTATAACTAAATTATAATGATTAAAATTATAATTATAAGTTTTTGGAGGTTTTGCTCAGTTTGTGTATTTATTCTGTTTGGAATCTTAAGGACTGAGCTCAAGAAGAAAATGAAATCCTGTTAAAATGTATATGGAAATATTTAGAGAAGTGCAAATGTTGCTTAAATGAACAAATTCCTGAAATAATTTACAACTTTTCCCCTTTTATAAGTATCTCTATAAGCCTCATACCTTATTTTCTCAAATAAGTCTAGAATTCACTTAAGATGACTGTTGGTAAGGAGATTTATAATCTCTGATAAGACTGTTTAAACTTTGAAAAGATTCCAAAAATGGCTCCATCAATGACTAAAGTAATGTGCCTTTGTTTGCACAGCCAACACTATAATTTGCACATGTAGCTCGATGAATACATCCATGTACTCTAAGTAGCAGTATCTGAGGCACAAATGTTTCAGGAGGTGCTGTTTGCTCTGTATATTTGCTCACAAATTTCTTTTTTTTTTTTACCCTTTTGAAAGAGGATGGAATCAGACACAAATAGCATTTACTCCCAAAGTAAAGTTTTTGTATATCAGAGTTAAATAAAGATGGGGAATTCAATATGTTCCTCCACTGTATTTTAAAGTTATTCTCACATAGTGGCAAGTAATATAAAAGCTTAAAAGCAAAAATGAAATCTAGTCTGTTCTTTTTTCCCCTGGCATAAAAGTACTTAAATGAAAAATTTAGACATCACACTTCTATAATTTACTTTCTAATTAATTTCTTATATAATTGAAAGACTGTAGCTAGTCTTTGTCTTCCAAAGTGTAAGAACTTACCGAGTTCTTGGGCTTTTCCTCTCCATTTCTCCTTCTCTCCTTCACTTGCTCTCTGCTTCAGTGAATATGAATAAGCACCTCGTGGGTGCCAGACACCGTGGTTTGTTCTGGGGATGCAAGTGTGAAAAGATACAATTCTTGCTTTTGGGGGGCTTATAACTTAGTTGGGAGTAAAAGAAGAAAACAAACAATGACAATCAAGTGTGTGGTGGGCACGTGACAGGGCTGGCGTAGAAGCAGAAGTGTAAGTGGCGTGGAAGCACCCGGGAAGATGCCTAACCTTGTGCTGGGGGAACAGGAGGTCAAATACTGTTTCTGGGAGAATCTCCTTCAGGCTGTTGTTAATTTAGGACTATTTCAGTCTTTTAACTTTGAATGACAACATCATCCCTTGCTCTTTATACCAATGTTTAGTTTTCTCTGAAAGGATTTTTTCCCGTATTTTAGTCACCAAGGTATTAAGCAACATTTGCCTGTTTATCTTAAACAGCTATTGTGTTATGCTGTTGAGATTTGGGGCTTTCTCTGTTCTAGCCGTTACAATTACCCATCCCTTGATTCTGATTCAGGCCAGCTGTGGGCTCCCCATGGTACCCCTTTAACACTGAACACAGTGGAAACCCCAGATGGAGTCCTAGGACAAGACTCTTGTTCTCCTCCATTACCTGTCCCCTTGATGAAGGTAAAAATTTGTATTTCTTATTTAACTTATCTTTTCCAAACTTCAGTTCTGAATTTCTTCTTGTGTCCCTTTGAAAAATTTGAATATACGATATAAAGAGGAAAATACATGTAGCAAACTTCTTGAATCTTATAGCGAATTTCAAAAAATCTTGCTACAAAGGTAGACACTAGGAATCACAATTATAGTTTCCTTTATTAATTATATTACTATATCATTTTCTGTGAATAACTATGTGCTAATAAACCAGAGGGCATATGCAATTTTCTCAAGGCCCGTAGTGCTTTCTCTATGCAGCTAGTCTGATTTTTTCCCAACATATGGGCACTGTAATTTATCAGGGTTCATGATTGCTTCAAAGTTGTGAGCCAAATCTGTGACTATAGCTTGTTATGGAATGTGCATTTGTATTAACTTCATCTCTGGCTCCATTTTAAAGCCATATCCTTGTTTTTCTTTCTCATCCAGATTTTTTTACCAAATGGAAATATCTTTATTGTTTAATTCAATTATGAAGTGAATTCATGCTCCAAGTACCAATGCTCAAACAATATGGAAAAGCAAAGTAGAACCTGAAATATCCCAATAATCCCCACCCCGATGCTTACTCCCAGAGAATGTTAATATTTTCACCTAAACTTTAGTTAGAAATCTTGATGTATCTTTTTACATGTATGTTAGTAAGTTGTCTGAAATTCTGGTACATAGCAATACACCGCTAAAGAATAAACATGCTTTTAGCAGTGCTTCGCAATTTACAAAGCACTTTCTACAAGCTTTAGTTCATTTAATTTTATGAGTAAAAATCAGCAGTGTCTTCTGAAACATGTTCATTTTATTTTTGCCAAAAATTTTGTTGATTGGTTGAATTTCAGTTTTTACCAGTGTCTTGTTTTTGCAAGTCCAGGGGGAAAAAAACCTGTAAGTCATTCTTCAAACTTGGTTTACAGTCTTCTCAGTGGATAGCAAGATCATCAGTAGTTGTATCTCAGAACAGGAAGACAAACATATAGGAATGCACTGAGCAGTAGAACAGATAAAAAATATATGTGCTTAATTGGGGGCCAAAAGTAACAGTTACTTTCAAATTATGTTCTACATCACATTTTTTAAATTCTGCTATAAGGAATTGTTTTACTACGTTGTTAATTAGAAACAAACAGAATTCTGTGTTCCCATGTGTTTATTCTCATTGTGTGATTTCCAGAGATATACAGAGATTCAGGGTTGTTTTCCATTTTTTTTCTAGTGAACTGAAAGGAATTGTGTCTACACATACACTGCTATTTTTTCAGAATGAACCAACTAGAGGTACAACTTATCCCTCTGCCTTCTGTAGATACCTCGAGGGAAACAGAGGATGATAACACCAGGGAAAGGAGTCTGTTTTCCTCTTGTTTAGACTCTGATATGAAGTGAAAAATAAAAGGTGGTTATATCAGGCAGAAACTCTTAATATCCAGTCATAGGCACCAACAGAAAAGTGGAATGTTGCTTAGTCCATAGATGACAGTACTTTGCTTTTCTTGAGTTTGCTAAAGTGATTTTATAAGACATGGAAACCCAGCTCTTGGGACTTATTTTGGAGGTTTTGTGACACAGACAAGGAACCTGTGATGCCGAATGCAGAATAAGTACTGTACCTCATCCACCAGCATTCTAGAGCACCTGCGGTGCCTGGGTGTGGAAGAGAGCGTGACTGCAGGGTGACAATGAAATGAAGCAAAAGCATACCCGAACTCAAAACACGTGAAATTCAAAAGGGCGTGGTTTTATGTGAGAACAAACTCCTCACATAAAATATTGAATTAGCTGACTGAGAACTATCTAGTAAATCACAAGTACTCTCTTTATAATAAATTATATTTCAGAGTCTGCCATATCAGCACTTTAGAGAAATAAGGAAGGATTCTGATTATTGAAGTATGCTGATAGGAGCTTTAGGAAGCTACTTATAACTACAGAATCAGTGTTTGCTTCTCATGATGCTCATTGATGCGGTTTGCATTACAATGTGTTCAGTGCAGTTCAACAGACATTTATTGAGCACCTACTGTATGGCAGGTGGTGGGGATGCAAAAATGTCTGCAACAGGATACCATGTTTTCAAAGGACTTATGAAATAATAGAGAACAACTATTTTGGAGATATAAATAAATGGATTTTGCAAAACTTAATTGTGCATTTTGAAAGAACAAGGAATCATATTTTTTCTTTTACATATTTTCACAATGGCTAAAACAAAATGGAAACTGAATATAATTGTTGACAGACTAACTGACTTATGAAAAAATGTTGCCAAGTTCAGGTAAACAGTTTCTGAGGTCTCCAGAGACAATGAATGGAATTAATATCTGTTTCTAAGTGTAATTTTTTTTGATTCCTTTATAATCACTGTTGTCCTTTGCTGTATTATTTGAACAAATCCTTCCACACATGGAGAACGAATGACAATTTTTTTAAAGGTTATTATTATATAAGATTTTCTGTGTGATAAAACCACACCCAATGGGCCTCACCCAGAGGAGCTTATATATGTTATTAAACTCAGGAATGTTAAGTGTGTTAGATTCGGTCCCTGTTGGGCAGTCATATGACGCAAACGGTGACTCTGAAATGAAGCCATAATATATGGTTTAACCTCTTAACAGTTTGTGATGTCATTTTTTATGTGGTAAGAAAAACAAATGCTGTCACATTTTATATTTGAAACTCCCGCAAGCCAACATCAAGAGATTAAGTATGCGCATTACTAACACACTATCATGAATGCAGTTAGATGTATGCCAGGAAATCCGTGCGACCTCAGACACTCCTCAGTAACTCAGTACTATAGAATGGAGAGAGAAGTCTGCCGATAAGTTATAACCCTCATGAGACACTGAGAGTTCCCCTTAGAAGGAAGTAGAGGTAATTTTAAATAATTTGATCTGAGTGTTAATTTATATAACTGTGTTCATCCAGTTTCAGCTCATTTTAATGCTGATAACTTAAAGATCCTGAAATACAGTAGCTAACACTAAAGAAAAATGTGTATTTTCATCGAAAAGATAAACTAAAGACAGAGATTAAATTGGGGCAGATAATAAGTAAAAATGTTGGTTTCCTGTGTATACTGTCTTAAAACATGGTTTTGAGTCATTTCTGTGAGATATAAACATACTACTTTATGTTTCCTATCATTTTTTATTATGCACATAATTTAACAGTTTGTAATAGTTGAAGCCACATGTCTCTATGGACTGGGATATTTTTGAAACAACTTCACTCAAGCAAGCAGGCTTTTAACTGTATAATTCAGGTATGTATATTTTCGTTGAACAAAGTTTGTGACATTTAGCTTGTCGAAAAGGAACCTTTTGCTCGACTGAACAGCTTTGCTCTGTGTTTTGCTTGTCTACTGAGGCAAATAAAGGCTGACAAGAAGGGCATCCCATCTAGTTCAAGACCGAGAGGAGAATGAAATGGGCTTTGAGCCAGTTATCAGAAAATTCCTTCCTTACTGAACATTTTATAGAGTATACAATATGCTAACTAGAAATAAGTTAGGTAAAGCTTAACTCTGGGTAACAGAATGTGAATCTCTCCCCTTCCTCTTGTTTGTATGTATCTAGTGAAAAGTATAGTTTGTATTGTGATGATTGTTCTATATAGTATATTATTTACTTTTTGATTTCTCCTTATTGGGGAAACTTCAAGGTGTTAATGTGGAATGTAATTGGTTTTATACTAAACTACATTATACTTTTAGAAGAGGGAAGAGTTAGTGTAATGTTTTATTATCTGTTCAAGAATTATATAGCTTATTATTTTTTTATTTGGAGTTTGACTAGGAATTTACATGAGCAGAGAGTTTCCCATTCTGTTAGTGGATTCTGTCCATTCATACAATCAGTCAGCTGGTCATTTATTTTTACTTTTAGTATCTTCTGTGTTCCTAGGACTTTTGTAGAATTTGGGTGAAGGTCAATAAAATATAACATCTTTCCTCAAAGAGCTTGCATTTTGTGTTACTTGGTGGTTAAGTGTCTGGGTCAACTCACTGGAAGATATAAAGTATGGTATAAATTCATCTATTTATTAATTCAACAATTTTTATTTGGTTAGATATGATGCACTACTAGACATTTGGGGTAGGCAGGTGTTGGAACCATAATGGTGAACTGTTCCTATAGAATTTTCAACCTAGTGGGAAAGGGAAAGACGTTTTGGCAAATCAATCATGTTAATAAAAATACAGTTACAAATTAGAATCAATTCTCTGATGGAATATAATACAGATACATAATAAATGCCTATAAATAAGGAATGCAACCCAAATATGGGAGCACCTCAAGAGTTAACTAGACAAGGATATTGGGAGGGAAAGGGACAGCATGTACAAAAGTAGTGTTCCTAGGAATAGCATGTCAGTGTCTGAGGAACAGCCAAGAAGCAAGGAATGACTTCCCCTGCCACGTGGCTTTGCTGGGCAGGACACGAAGAAAGAGAACCCACCAACGCTCACTGGACAGGACAGAAAGGAGATAACTGGTGATTGGAGCAAGTTCTGTCATTGGAGAGTGATGGTGGCCGGATTCTGAGTGAACTGTGTGAGGGTTAATTAGGAAGGGAAGAAGATGATAGGGAGTATAAATAAAACCTTCAAGAATTATGGTTGTGAAGGAAAGAAGATGTAGGTGGTTGAAGGAGAGAGATTAATTTCTTTGTTTATTTATAGATGGGAGAGGCCGGAGCATGTTTGAATATTGAAAGATAGGATAGCGTTTACAGGGAGATGTGGACTCTACAGCAGAGACAAGGGAAAATTGTAGTAAGTTCTCCTACTAGTTGAAGGCAAGAGGAAATTAGATTCAGAGCAGGTGGAGGACTAGCCTTAGAAAACAAAAGGGGAAGATGGTTGTGGATGTAAGTAGTCTTGGTGGAACGGTAAAGCAGCAGGTGGTCCTATTTAACTGATTAGGTTTTCTCTGAAAAGCAGGAGTTCTGTATATTTGTTAAAAGGGTGGTGGAGGAGCTGGAGATTTGAAGAAAGTGAAGAAGATTTGAAATAATCATTGTAGAAGGTCAATAGCAAGATGAGGGAATGGACCAGGAAGATTGATGGGGCGTGTTGAGAGCCTATTTGAGGCTGGTGAAAATTATGCATGGTGACCCTTATCTAGCCTGATGTGCGCCTTCCCCAGCAGCATTTGGCTCCTGTAAGAGAGAGAAAGCAGCCATGGGCACCGAGAAAGCAGATCACAGTTGTTTTGAACTGAAGGGTCAAGAAAAGATCAAGGCACAAGGGAGTGTAGGGTGTTAGAAAGAGTGTTGTTGAAATGATGGGCTCTGAAAAAAAAAAGTATCCTGGATAAAAAGGGACAGGAGAAAAGAAGGGGCTGAAGAAAGGATTGGAACAGAGTGAGCAGTCAATGGAATAGAAGTGCCACTGTGAACAACAGTTAGACTCAGAGTTAGCCTCAGAATGGTGCGTTCTGATGTTTCAATGGAACAATTCTTTCATAGGTGTGACTATTGATGCTGAGACACATCTGATGCCAGTCTCAGATGAAAGGGTTTGTGGTCCAGAACAGAGGCTCTGGCAAGACTGGGACAGGGGTGCGATGAAGAGCCATCAGTGGTTATTGGGGTATTCTGATACTCCATGTGGATTCTAGTACCTGAGGAATGTGACATTTCTTGGTCCTTGTGTCACAGTGAGGTCATTAAGCTGTTAACTAAAGCCATCTGTTTTAAAGCATCCTCCCTATATATTTTTTGCAGCATTGAGGAAACTTGATCTTCAGTGGATAATGACAATACTTTCTTCCACCTCATTTGTTTCTTAAACTCTCAGCAATGTATATTATTTGGAAAGTAGTTTAAGAATCTGTAGATTTATAAGCAAACAACGAACAGCCAACAAAACCAGACTATTTGCTAACATTGGAATCCGGTGTCAGACACAAGGATCTGGAGGTGGACCTCTGGTATGAAGATGCCGTAGGGTGGCGCCATCTTCCCCTGTGATATAGAATAAATAGTGCTTTCCTTCCTTGCTCTGGTTTCCCCAACACCTACTTTGTTCTTTGGTAGCTGGAGCACCTCTCTAGTAAAGGAAGGCTTCATCCTCATGGCTGGTTTACAGCAGCATCTTCTTAGCTGGTCTCCCTCCTTTAGGTCTCTCTATCCCCTTTACACCCTACACTTAACTGCCCCATTAATTAGGCTTTAAATTCTTGTTTCCTTCTGTTACCTCATTGTTCAAAGAATAGAAGCTCACTTTTTCCTTACATTGAGGTAGAAATAAAGTCCTCTGCGTGTTAAAGTGTGAGACATTGGACAAGTCAGTGATTTCAGGGGGCCTTAGTTACTCCACCCATTTATAAATAAGAGTGGCTACTGAACTAGACTGAAATCCTCTTAAAAGTTTGGAGTATATGGTTGGGCCAGAGTTCCCTTCCAACCCTGAAATTCTGTTACTATGTTCCCCACCAGGGCCTTGTTCCAATTTTTGTGGTGATGTCCTTGAGCCTCAGGATTCTTGAATGTTAATTAAGTTGGGGTGATCTGTAACTATTTTGAGGGTCGTTTGAAGATTTCATTCAGTTGATGTTACCTAGCTCTGCCACCTGGCACACCTATGTGGGTTCCTTTCTTCCTTCCAGCCTGGTGCTTTTTCTCCCCACCCCACCAAGCTCAGCATTGCTTTTTGCTGATCAACATTGTGGCTCAGATGTCTTAGTGAGACAAGCCACTTGTAATCCTCCATTGGAACACTTCTATTTCCAAATCCTACAGTCTTTGTATTTTTCTGTTTGGTTTTTAATATCTTACCCTTTCTTCTTTACCAATTCAAGTTGGAAAACTGGCCCAAGACCCCTTAAAATGTCTCTAAAAATTATGACCTTTCAACTTTGACTTACTGGGAGTTTAAGATCAAAGGGAGAGTTACTTTTTATCTACTGTTTTTTCATTTTTGTTCACACCTTAGGAATTCAATAATTATGCACATAATGAGTAAATGGATGACTTCTGAGAAGTATCTCCTTTACCGTATAGAAAAATACCCCCCCCCCCCATTCTGAACACAAACACTGCTGCTGGCATATATACTTTCATTTTCCGAAAACATTTCTGCCCTGACTGTACCTCTCACTGTCAGCAGACAGTCTGTGTCTGGTCTGTTTATGCACTTGAAATGGACAAGATCCACCTCTGTCTAGGTCACTGATGGGCTGCAATGTGTAAGTACAGCATTTGGCTTTAGGAATATGTGGACTGAATGAATGGTTGCTAGGGAGTATGGCCGCGTCTTCATTTTAGGCTGGGCTCACTCCAATGCTTGCACGTGGGAACTTCACAAAAGTTATTTCACCAGCGCTGCGCTGAATCCTCTTATCGTAAGGAGTTTACTGAAGTGGGGCCAGCTCCCCGCCTCTGCTTGCTTCCCTGCCAAGGTTCCAGAGGGGTGGAGTGGCCTGGAAGACCGTTGGAAGAAGGGTGGGGTATTTGCTTTCTTATAAAGATGCTTTGGGAAACTGGCTCTGGAGCGCCAGGTTTTCAGGAAGAAATAAGCGTGGGTCCCAATGGCAAAGAAAAGGGCACGAAGGCTTGTTTGCTGTTAAGGGGAAAGCCCGAAAGATCCAGCGTAATTTATAAGAGGGTGGCCCACACCCAGAGAAGCCTCCGCCCGGCTTGCCCCAGAAACTCATTGGCACAAGACATCAAGATAAGTCAGTCTCACTGAACCCATTTCTTGGGCTCCCTAGGCTTGGCGCTGACTCCTGGTTCCTTGCACCCTACTTAGCTGTCATGGGTCCCCGCGCTAATCGAGAGCGAAGTCCTCTTTCCCTAGATTCAGGTTGTAAACAAATCAACTCATGGGAGAATCCCTCTATGTGCCCGGGGGACTGGTCCCCAGGGACAGACTAACAGAGCTTAAAGTTCAGTTATGCCCCACTGTATGGGGTTGCGAGTTTCCTAGTCATCCACCCCTCTGCATATGCACAAACTTCCCCCCAGTTGCTGTAGGCCCTTGCGTGGCTTCCAGGGCTCCGAGTTCCAGGCAAAACGTGCAGGGAATGGCCCTGAGGACTCATTCCAGAGAAAGCTCCAGAGTCCTGGAAGAGCTTTTCCTTCTCATCTGGTATTTACGCAGGGCAGGCAGGATGGCATTCCAAACGCGAGTGAGATGTGTAGCACCGGACCCTCCCTTTTAAAAAGAATAAATAAAGAGAAGCCAGCAGGTAGCCCTGGTCCCCAAAAGGCGCAATGCGGTCCCTGCCCGGGCGGGCGGCTGGGTGTCTGCGCTCTCCGCCTTCGCTGGGCTGACCCAGGAGGGGAGGAGCAGGAGCTGAAGCGGGTGCTGGGGGTGTGGGGGTTGGAGCGCGAACCATCCTGAGCCAAGACAAGCAGCACATTCACAAATAAGGCCCCCACCCCCAGCGCACGCGCTCCCATTTAAAGCAGCCGGACTCCACCGCTGCAGGACAGTTCAGAGAACACTGCGGCTGGACGCAACCCTGCCCCGCAGCTCAGGTTAGGAGTCCGTTCCCAGCCGCAGCCACCAAGCCTCCGCAGCCTCTCGGGAAGCAGCTACAGCCTTCACGAAAAGGTCCCGCCTGGGAATGCCGCCTCTTCCTCGGTGGGAGACCATGGCACGGCGGCTGGCTGCGCCCTGGCACTGGGCACTCTTGGTCCACATTTTCGGCAGCACCTGGTACCTGCTCTTTGTCGCTGGACAGGTAGGGCATTTAGTGTGGCTTGTGTCCCTCCCCTCTCCTGGCACTTTTCTAGTCTGTGCTGCGATGGAGAGCGCTAGAGTTGGGGTGCGCCCTCTCCAGCAAGGCATTGATTGTCCTGAGACAGCGCTGCCACCAGAGCTGGGACAGGTGGCACGGGGTTGGGGCAAAGGCGGCCCCTCGCGGTGAGCTCTGGGTTGGCCGGGTCAAATCTGCACTGAATCTCATCGCAGCCTCTTGGGGCCCTGTCCCACCTTCCCGCCCTCGCCGGGGTCCTGCCTCCAGCTGGGCAGAGTCAAGGCGTGTAGGCGGTGCCTCAACCGGGGTGCGGCCTTCTCCCGGGGAGCCGGAGACCCTGCACCCCTTCTGGAGCCCCTTCTCTCCTCCCCGGTGGTGGCTGGGGCAGCACTGGGGAAGCTCCGGTGCTGGTACACTCCCCCTTATTTTTGTCCTTTCCTTGACCGGTGAACTCTGACGTAGTCACCCCACGGCCCTGTGTGGCAAGTCTTGGTGGAGCATCGTAAGACGTGTAGACGCCAGACCAGGTGGGCGCTCTGGTGCCTTTGCAGCAGAGCAAAGGGTGATTCTGCTGGTGCACGAAGTCTCCTCAGCATGCCCCCTTTGAATTCTCCTAGGGGTGTCTCTGGAGCCAGAAGAGGTGTGGGTATTAGGGAATTCTCCTTAGTGGGTGGCTCAGGCCCCAAAGTGGCACAGCAGGGCCCCGGGAGAGTCTCTAATTCACAGTCAGCTTGGCCACGGTTTATTCCTGAAGGACTCAGGAGGGAGCTGCTTAGGAAAGGGGCAGGTGTTAATCAAACCCACCATGCATGTAGTGTCTTTGGCATTCAGACTTTTCAGAGGCAGGTAACTTTTGATTAAACCTCATGACTTAGGCAGTTTGTTCATCATTTAACCTACATAGATTTGCTGTTCGCAGTATTACTTGGGTAATTCTGGGAAAGTGCCCAAATCCCCTTTGTGACAATTATCACCAGATAGCCTCCTTTTCCTCTGTTTTGCTTATGGAGGCTTGTCCAAATCAAGGGATTTCCTTCTTTTTTACTTAGCGTTCGAAACTTGTTTTGGATCTTTATTTTAGTGGTCATTTTGATTGCGATGGTGCACTTTTTGACGCTGAGCGAGGATCAAGAATGGTGACTAAGAAGGGCCAGGGCAGGCTGACCAGCAAGAAATGTTCAATAGGGAACACCTGCTTAGATTGGCGTGTGGAAAAGCATTGCAAAAGCTTGCCCTAATCATCAGAAAACTGCATTCCCAATATGCTTTGCTCTATAGCAGGGCTTCTCAGAAGTGGCTGCACATTAGGATTGTCTGTGGGAGCTCTAGAACTCCCTGTGCCAGGGCCACACCCAGCTCCTCTGCATCAGAATCCTTGGGGGCATGGGGTGAGGCTCTTGCACCAGAATTTATAAAACTCTAAGTGATTCTATGGTGCAGCTGGGTTGAAAGCCACTGTGCAAAAATCTGTTCTTATGGAATCATGATCCTGAAAAGAAACTCCCAGGAGTACAGTAGAGAGAGCCTGAGAGAAAGGCTTGGGAAACCATCTTAACGTGGAGCTTCCAGACCTGGCTCTGTCCCTAACTAGCTGTGTCGTATTGGTCAAGGCTCCCCATAACTCCATTTCCTCATCTGTAAAACGAGAGTGTTGGCCTATGTTTCTGGAGGTACTGCCAGTGTCAAGAACACCAGGCAGGTTGATATCAAACCCAAATCAAGAAAGAATGCCTTGCCTTGTGTTTAAATATCCACAGGGGTAGAAATTCTCCCTTACGCTTGAGATTTTGTTAAAATATCTGGTAATAATTAAATACAGCAAAGATGCATAATGTAGTTTCTTACACTTGTGGGGTATTTTTTGTTTTTGTTTTTGTTTTTTGTTATACTTGATAACTCTGCCTTTTCAGACCTATTTCAAGTCCCTCATTGCTTTCTGGATGTTCAGGACAAACTGATTTTCGTAGCACCACACACCTGTTCTTCCTTGCTCTGCTTGTCAACCAACTTTCCTCTGGACGAAGATGATGAAAGCAGGTTTGAGCTGTGTGTGTGCGTGTATGCGTTGGAAGTGGTTTATTGTTTAACTCCAAATGACTCTTTCTAGTTCCATTCGGCAGGGCTGCTCCGCACATGTGAGGAGCCTGACTAAACTTGTCAGAGAAGGGATAGAAAAGAGTTTAAAGTGGTAGAGGGTTCTGTCTTCTCATAGAATACAATACAGTTAACTTACTCAGGTGTTGGTCAGAAGCCGCTGATCTTGCAACACTTTCTAATGTCCTCGCTTTGTTTATTTTAAAACCCCATGGGTGTTATAGCTAATCAGTGATTTAACTGACCAGAATACTTGAGGATACTTAATATCAAGAAGAAGCCATTATTTGGCAATAACCAATGCCATATAATTTGAAATTGTTTGGAATTTATACATTCTTTAAACGGTTTTTAAATCAAAGCATTCACACACAAAGTCATGGCTACCAGAGACATCAGACCGTATACATATATCAGCCATTCAGGGGTCTGTGTCCAAGAGCGTCTGGTTCCCTCAACTGAACTACACCTGAGCTTTATTCTCCAACAGTCCAAAGAATGGTTTAAATGCAAATAAAACTCTCACCACTTGTCCTTTATTCTCATTAAATTTCTGCTTTTGTTCTGGCTAAATTACACCCCAGCCACCCCCAACTTGCAAGCTTCTTTTCTTTCCTTGTGAAACTTGAAGGTAGCTCACTGCTTAGATTCTTACGAAACTGATTATTTTACTGATATCAATTTCAGTTCATCAGCTGAACCCAAATTCATCCTATTGCCCACATGGCTCCCAGGCAAGGGACTAGATAATTAGGGTTTTGACCATTAGGAGTTATCACCTACTTAATGGTGCCTATAACCCATCTGTAGCAATCCTGTGTAAAAAAGAAATAAGGTTGTAGGAGAGGGTTGGGGCTAGATCAGTGCAAAGCCACTGCTAGTACTTCAAAATGTCACTCAGTGTCAATTCATGTTCTTTTGGTGAGATATGAGTGAAAGCTCATTCAAACACTAAGGTTAAATATTTTCAACTGCTCTGTATTCTAAATTGTATTCTCGTTAGGAAGTCAGTAATGAAGTAAATTGTTTTAGGGTGGCTAGAAAGAATTTGTGCCTTTACAGGCACCTGATTTTCAGCTAAACATTTTGAAGAAAAGAGGCCTTGTTTGTTTTTGTATGTTCTTGCTCTCATTTTATTTTTTATTTTCAGTTTTCCTGTGATAATTTTGCATGGTTAAAAAAATATGAGGAAAAAAATTTAAGGGCTTATAAGGAAACAAACTTCTTGTCCTACACTTCTCTCAATCTCAGATCTACAGCCCATAGGCAACATTCTTTGTTTGTTTGTTTGTTTTGTGTTATTTTGAGGTATACTTGACACACAGTAAGCAGTATGTATTTAAAGTATACAGTTTGATAGGTTTTGACATACGTGTACACATGAAAGCGTTGCTGCAATTTTCTCATTCCCCTTTGCAATACCTCCCTGCCCTTCCTGGCACATAACATCACTAGGCAAACAGTGATGTCCTTTCTGTCATTGTAGATTAATGCATCTTCTAGAATTTTATATAAATGGACTCATACAGTAGGTAATCCCCCCTTTTGATCTTTTTTCTTTCAACATAATTATTTTGAGGTTCTCCATGCTGTAGCATGTATTAATTTGCTCCTTTTTATTCCTGAGTATTATGTTGTATGGATATACTTGGGTTTGTTGTCTTATCAACATTCCCCTATTGATGGACAGTGTGTTTCCAGTTTTTGCCAATTATGAATAACATTGCTATGAAGATTTGTACACAAGTCTATGTGTGCATGTGGTTTTATTTATTTTAGGTACATACTAAGGAATGGAATAGCTGAATCATTGGTAGGTATATGTTTAACTTTTTAAGAAACTGTCAGTTTTCAGACGGTGGTACCATTTTATTTTATTTTTTATTAAATGGAATGGGATAACATTGTTTAATAACATCACATACATAAATTTCAGATATACAACTTTATAAATACATCTGCGTACTCTGTTGTGTGCTCACCACCTGAAGCTTTGTCTTCTTCCATCACCACGTATTTGACCCCCGCACCCTCTTCATTCTCCCCTCAAACTACTCCCCCTCTGGTAAATACCGTCCTGTTTATATCTCTGAATTTTTTTCTTCATTGCTTTCTTTGTCCATTTGTTGCTTTCTGTTTTCTGTCCCACATATGAGTGAAGTCATATCATTCTTGTTCTTCTTCTAATTTATTTCACTTAGCATAATGCTCTCAAGATCCATCCATGTTGTCACAAATGTCACTATTTCATCTTTGTTATGGATGAGTAGTATTCCATTGTATACATGTGCCACATCTTCTTCATACAGTCACCCATCAAAGGGCACTTAAGGTATTTCCATGTCTGGGCTATTGTAAATAATGCTGCAACGAACACAGGGCTACCTATATCTTTAAGGATAAATGCTTTCAAAAAATTTCAGGTAGATACCCCAAAGACAGATTGCTGGGTTATATAGTAGCCCTATTTATAATTTTTTGAAGAGCTTCCATACTGTTTTCCATAGTGGCTGCAACAATTTACATTCCTACCAGCAGTTTGTGATGGTTCCCTTTTCTCCACATCCTCTCCAATACTTGTTATCATGTCTTATTGATCATAGTTATTCTAACAGGTGTGAGGTAGCCCACTTTCCATTCTTCCTGGTAGCCTATGAGATTTCCAGTCCCCCTGCATCCTTGCCTACATCTGGTGAGGTCAGTCTTTTAGGGGAGCCATGCCAATGTGCATTGTAGTAGCTTTTTCTGGGTGTTAATTTGAAATCCTCTGATGATTAATGATGTGGAACATTTTTTAATGGATTTATGTATAATCCATATATCTTTGGGAAAAAATTTCTATAAAAACATTTCATCCATTATTTATTGGATTGTTTCTTTTTTTTACTGAGTCCCTGAGAATTCTTTATGTATTCTGGCTATAAGTCCTTTTTCAAATGTATCATTTGCAAATATTTTCTCCCACTATGTGGGTTGGCTCTTCATTTTCTTAGCAGTGTCTTTGGATGGGCAGAAGTTTTTAGTTTCGATAAAATCGAACTTACTGCATTGTGGTTTTTTTTTTTAGTAGATCGTGCATTTACTCTTATTTTAAGGAACTATTTGTGTAACCTGGATCACAGAGATTTTCTCTTAGGAGTTTTACAGCTTTAGGTTTTACATTTAGTCTATGATTTATTTTCAGTTAATTTTTGTATGTGGTACAGGATATGAAACAAAGGGTTTTTTTGCCTATGGATATTCAATTGTTTTAGCACATTTTTTTTTTTTGAAAAAGCGATCTTTTCTCCATGGAATTGCCTTTATGCCTTTGTTGATAATAAATTGCCACATATGTATGGGTCTTTTTTGGATTCTCTGTTCTATTCCAGTTGACTACATGTCTACTGCTTTGTTGGTATCACACTGTCTTTAATACTGTGGCTTTACAGTATGTCTTGAACTCAAGAAGTGTGATTCCTTCAATTTTGTCCATCATTTTGAAAGACATTGATTTAGCTTTTCTATATGAGGTTTAAAATCACTTTGCTGATTAAAAAAAGATGCGTGCAGGGATTTGATTGGGGTATTTTAGCCTATATATTTATTTTGAGAGAATTACCCTCTGAATATTGAGCCTCATGATCCCTGAACATTATATAACTTTTTATTTAGGTCTTCTTTGATTTCTCTAAACAATATTTGGTAGTTTTCAGTGTGAAGGTTTTACATATTTTGTGAGATCTATACTAAGTATTTCATATTTTTTATTCTTTTTTAAAAAATACTGTTTTTTAAAGATTTGTTCCTGATCATTTCTTGTCAGTATTTAAAAACAATGGATTTTTATATGTTCTTATTTTCTTCAACCTTACTAAACTCACTTATTAGTTGCAGTAGCTTTTTGGCGTATCCCACCAGATTTTCTACATACCTGGTCATGTCATATGCAAATACAGTTCTTCTTTACCAATCTGGATGCTTCTTATTTGTTTTATAACACTAGCTAGCATCTCTAGTACAAGGTTGAATAGAAGTGGTGTGAATGGATATACTTGCCTTGTTCCTGATCTTAGGAAAAAATAATTTGACTGTTTTACCATTAAGTATGGTGTCAGGTGTAGGCTTCTTTTGAGGAAGTTCTTTTTATTTTTTATTTCCTGAGAGTTGTTATCAGAAATGGCTGTTGGATTTTGTCAAATGCTTTATATGATTCGAATTTTCATATATTTTTATTATTTATTTATTATTTTTCAAAATATTTTATTTATTTATTTTTAGAGAAAGAGGAAGGGAAGGAGAAACAGAGGAAGAGAAACATCAATGTGTGGTTGTCTCTCCCTTACCCTCTACTGGGGACCTGGCCCACAGCCCAGGCACTTGCCCTGACAGGGAATCGACCCTTTGGTTTGCAGGCCTGCACTCAATCCACTGAGCTACACCAGCTAGAGCCATGATTTTTTATTATAGTTTGTTAACATGGTGAATTAATTGATTAATTTCAAATATTAAACTCACCTTGCATTCCTGGGTTAAACTCAATTTGGTGATAATACATTATCACATTTTTCTACATTGTTGTGTTCAGTTTACTAAATTTTGATTAGAATTTTTACATCTCTGTCTATGAAGGATATTGGTCTGTAGTTTTCTTGTAACGTCTTTGTCTGGTTTTAACATCAGAGTAATGCTGGCCTCACACAGTAAGTTAGGAAATATTCCTTCCTTTTCAATTTTCTGGGAGAGTTCATGAATGACTTTTTCATGAAATATTTGGTAGAATTCGTCAGTGAAGCCATTCTGGAGTTGGTATCGGGTGAAGATTTTTAACTATAAATTTAAATTCTTGAATAAAGGTTATTCAGGTTATCTGTTTTGTCTTGAGTTAGCTTTGGCAGTTTGTGTCTTTCATGAATTTGTCTATTTCATCTAAGTTGTTGAATTTATTATCAAAAACTAGTTCATAATACTTCCTTATTATCTTTTTAATATTGTTAAAACATGTACTTATATCACCTATATCATTCTTGGCATTGCTTATTTATTTATTCTTTTTTCCTGATCAATCTGCTTAGGGGCTTATCAATTTTATAGATCTTTTCAAAGAAGCAGTTTTTGGTTTTATAGATTTTTCTCTATTGATTTGTTTTCTATTTTATTATTTTTTCTCATCTTTATTTTCTTCTTCCTACTATTTCATGTTTTATTTGTTCTTATTTTTCTAGTTCCTTAAGCTGAGATCATTGATATGAGACATTTAATGTTTTCAAATATAAGTGGTAAATGACATAAAACTTTCCTCAGTTTTAGTGGCATATCATAAACGTGTGTGTGTGTTTTTAGTTTAATAAAATTTATTTCCCTTTGACTTCCTCTCTTACCCATGGGTATTTTCAAATTAGTTGTTTAGTTTCTAAAAATTTAGAGATTTTCCAGATGTCTTTGGGTTAGTTTTTTTCTAATTAGTTCCAATGTAGTCAGATAACTCAGTTTATATAATTTGAATTCTTTTAAATTTATTGACAGTTGTTTTATGGCCCAGAGTATGGTCTATCTTGATAAATATTCTATATATATTTGAAAATAATTAAATTTTCTACAAATTACTCTCTTCTAAATTTTCTTGCTCAGTTTGTTATTGAGTATTGTATTGTATGAAAGTTAATTAGGTCAAGTTGGTGGAGAGCGTTTTTAATATATTCTGTATCTTAGCTGGATTTTGTATACTTACTGTATCAATTATCGAGAGAGGGATCTTGCAATTTCCATCTACCATGTTGAATTTTTTCATTGCTTCTCGCTGTTCTATCAATCTTTGCTTTATTTATTTTGATTCTGTAATTGGATGCATAAACACTTATTGTCGAATTATGTTTTTGGTAAATTGACCCTTTTTCATTATTAAATAAACTTCTCTGTTCCTGGTAATCATCTGTGGTGTAAAATTGACTTTGTCTTTGTCTATATTAATATTAGATAACATTTTTAATTCTTTGAAAATTTTTATGTGATAGATACTTCCATAGTTTTTTTTTTCTTTTATAATTGAGGTAACATTGGTTTATAACATAAGTTTAAGGTATGCAACATTACAGTTCAACATCTGTATATTTGGCCACCCAAAGAGTAGTTTCCCTCTGTCACCACACAACTGACCCCCTTTACTCATGTCACCTTCTTTCATAGTTCTTATGATACACGCTTAATGCAATTTATCATTTTCCATTAGATTTCCATTATAGTATAATTCCCTAAGTTTCTTTCACAGCCTATTTTTGTCAATCTTTCATTTCCTTTATCACATTTTAAAGACTCATTAGTCAGTATTAATATGCTGTAATGGCTACAGTGTGCCAAGCAATGTCTTATTATTCTATTTTTCTCCTAGTGTAGTTTCTTTTTAAAGAAACAAACAAAAACTAAGACTCAGACAACATCATGGTGACCGTCAGAGGGAAAAAGTGGTTGGGGAAGGTAGTAAAGGGCAAAGGGGGTCAAATATACGGTGACAGAAAGTGATTTGACTTTGGGTGGTGAGCACACAATATGATATACACATATACACAATATGATATGATGTATTATGGAATTGTACACTTGAAACCTATATAATTATATTAACCAAAGTCACCCCAATAAATTTAATAAGAAAAGAAATAATAAATAGCTTTCTTGAGATATATTTCATATATCATACAATTTGTCCATTTAAAGTACATATTTAAGTAGTTTATTATATTCACAGATATGTGCAATCACCGCCACAATATTAGAAATGTTTTTCACTTCCAAATGAAACATTTACTCTTTAGCTATTACACTGCTACTCTCTACTCACCCCTTCCCCAAGCTGTCACTACTCTATTTCTTTCTTTATAGATTTCCATACCCCAGATTTTCATATGAATGGAATCATGCAATTATGTAAACTTTAAGGATTGGTTTCTTAGTGTGTTTCCATGGTTTATTCATGTATTATAGCATATATCAGTACTTGATTCCATTTATGGCTGAAAAACATGTCATTGTATGGATATACCACATTTTGTGTATCCATTTGTCCATGGATGGTCATGTGGATTGTTTTCACACTTGGCTGTTGTGAGTAATGCTGCTCTTAACATTCATGTGCAAGTGTTCATGTGGACGTATGTTTTCATTTCTTTTGGGTAAATATTTTAGGCTTCGTACTGTGTCTGTTACAACTCTGCTGTTATAGAACAAAAGTAGCAATAGACAATATGAAAATGGTTGAACCTGGCTGTGTTCCAATAAATTATTTAAAAAAACAAGTGTTGGGCCCAAGCATTTGGCCCCCTGGACATACTTTGCTCTGCCCTAAAGTGTCCTGATGCTGTGCCTTGGTGTGGGTAATTTAAATTCAGTATGGTAAGTCCTTCATGGACTTTCAGTGGATCTACATTCTTCAGTTCATGACATATTTATTTTTGTATGTCTTTGATAGTTTCCTTGCCTGTATTTTGTGTGTTTGCTTTTTGTGAAACTGCTGTTAGTCAGTTGTCAACCATCTATCTTTCAAAATCTTTTCTCTTGTTTTTGTTATATTTTGTTATACTTTCTAAAAGATTTTCTCAATTTTATTTTTCAAGCTTTCTTTAGATAGATTTTCAATGAATATTCCTGGTTGTAGGTAAAATGTTGCACACCCCTACCCCCTTTTGCAATATCAGGGGCTCCGGGTCTGAAGCCTTTCTGGACTTCATGGGCCAAATGGCCTTGCTTCTCACCATGATGTCCCTGTGTAGGCACCATTCTGTTAAGTCAGTTACAGTTCTTCCACCAGTTTTCCATAGTCTAAAAATCTATCGGCATCTTCTATCTGTTGTTGTCTCTGTTCCGGTTCTCATCATCTTTATTTACTTAGTGTTATTTTAGTAGATATTTGGGGGAAAATATGGCATTCAATCTGCTATGTTTAACTAGAGTTTACACTATTTAGTCTTTCATTATTTCTATTTTCCTGTCTCAATTCATCTCCAAACCTCATTAAAGCTCCTTCTGGGTATTATGCACACTTTTTAGATAGTTATACTTTTTTCCCCAGAGTAAATGTAAATGTTGGTCTGTTTTACAAAAAAGACACAAGACTTGACTTCTAAAGACCTTGGTTCTAGTTCTGGACTTACCTTCTGTGTAATTAAGAGAGTTACATGCTCTTCAGCCAAGGGGATCGCTGCTTACCGCCTGCTTGCCAATTGCCAAACATGATGATAAGTACTTTCTCTAGCCCCACTTTTGTGTTCTAGTTTTAAATCTTCCAGTAACTGTTTCCTGTTCTCTGCTTAAGTAGAGAGAGTTTAACCTATTTGCTCACAAATACAGCACAGGAACATTGTTTTACAAATTTTGATGTTAATATTTGGAAACAGTTTTATGAGAGAACATGGAGTTAACGTGATGTAAAACTCTGGCCATAAAATATCATATGTGGTCTTAACATTTATTCTCTAAGGTGTGATTGAGGTTTAGGCTTTTTTGTGGTAAAATGAATGAGAAAATAATTTTGAATAGTTAGTAATTCCGTATCAGTTTTAATATTTTATTTTGTAGTAGGATGGATGATCTCTAGGTGGGGAATTGTGCTTTTTGGGGAGGGGTGGAGTGGGTGGTGCAGGAGCTACATATTTCTTTTCAGCTCTGCTCATGACTGTAGGATTATAGAGCCAGAAGGAGCCTTAGAGATTCTTTAGTGTTTTGGTTCATAAACTTCATTGCGTATAAGTCAGTTTGGCCGTATCACACAATTCCGAAGGTCACAAGAGATAGAGATAAAAGCTGAGAAGCTTTTAAATGGCCCCTTTCTTAGGGATTCGGACTCAATAGGGAAAGGATGGGTCCTAGGAATCTGCCCTTGTTAGCTACCCCTTCCCCTTATCCACATATCCACAGAGGATTCGGACACAGTTGGACCACAGATCACATTTTTGGGAAACACTGTCCTGATCTATCTTATTCATGGGTGTGAGAAATAACATCCTAGGAAGTCAAGTGACATGTCCCAGTTTGTTAGTGGGAGAGGTGGGAGTGGACCACACGTCTCATAACTCTGTTCGGTGATTTTTCCCACCAGAGCATACACTGTTATTTTAGTGTCTAGTTACATCATGAACTAAAGATACGAACCACCAGCTTAAAGTGTCTGTATTTGTAGCAACCTCAGTTTTTATAAATGGTTTTCAGATGTTTGGGAATAGCTTTAGCTTTCAGTCACTCTGCCTGCAGCAGAGGAATGATGGGGGGAAAAAAGGGAAGGAAAACCCTTAGCTTTCACCCCACCTCCCCTCACACACATAACCTGCTGGAAACTGGCTTCTGTGTATTTTCTCCTCGAGTCATCATGACCCTGGAAGATTAACAGATACTTATTTAGAAAACTGTCCAAGTCATCCAGGAACTTGACACTTGATGAAAGGGAGAGTACGTGCTGCAGAACACCTTCTCTCCTCAAGTGCGATGTAGCAACTGTTGCTACGTTCTTGCAGGAAAGGAAGGAAATGTTTTGTATGTCTATTATTTAGATGTTCTCCCCATCTCTGTCACAAACCAGCCAAACAAAACACATTCTGTCTTCTGAGTCATGCACAGTCTACAATGCAGTACTACACATGGGAAGGAAAGTTTTCTTTACTGCTAATAGTCATTGTTAAACATTGTGTACATTGTATGAAAAATGATAATTGTGAATTTTCTTTCAGAAGTCAGTTGCACAGAAATAAAGGTCTTTGACTATTAAACAGTATTTATCAATATAAGCTAAAATTCAAATTCTCATATTCTAATCTTCCTTTTAAAACTCTGTATTAGTCAGGATGGGCTAGATAATGCTGTAGTAACAAACAAGCCCCCAATCATAGTCACCTAAGAACAGCTTATTTCCTCATCAGGCCACATGTTTGGTGTGGACTGTCAGGAGGGCTTGGCTCACTGTGTGTCCTCAGGAATCCACACTAACAGCAGCTCCTTCTCAGCCCGTGTGCTCCCAAAGCTGCCAGGGCAGGGAAAGGGGAAGGCCACTCTGCCTTCCACAGGCTGTCACATTCTTCCACTCAAAGTGGCAGGTATCATATCTGCTTACATTTTATTGGCCAAATTCAAGAGGGTTGAATGTGTACTGTTATCATGAACCCAGAAAGTTCTCTTTCTTGCCTTGGTTTAAACATCCTTAGCTTTTCCAAATTTCTACCCTTCCAAGATGAGGCTTGGATGTTTACCTTTTCTGACTGTTTGTATATATGTAAATAGAGGTTGGCTGACATTGCTGTAAAAACATTTAACATTTTCTTTGACTTACCCATTTTAATTTTTAAAAAATTTATAATTGGTAAAATGCACATACAGTTTACCACCTTACCCTTTTTTAATTTTTAATGTACTGTTAATTAGTGTTAAGTGCAATGACATTTTATGCAACCAGTCTCTGGCACTCTTTTCATCTTGCAGAGCTGAAACTCTGTAGCCATTAAATAATAACCCCCCATTCCCCTTGCCCCTGGTGACCACCATTCTACTTTCTATGAATTTGACTCTTCTAGGTACCTCATTTAAGTGGGTTCATAACAGTATTTGTCTTCTTGAGATTGGCTTATTTCTCTCAGCATACGGTTCATCTATGTTACAGCATGTGTCAGAATTTTCTTCCTGTTTAAGCCTGATTAATACTCTTATTCACTAACAAAAGTATTATATTAGTAATTATTAGTAATATTACTATTATTAGTAAGTATACAATAAGAGTATTATTAGTAATAATTACCATAATAATACTCTTACTATGTTAAGAAGATTAATAAACACATGTTGTTTATTCATTCTTCTGTCCATGGACACTTGAATTGCTTCTACTTTTTGGCCATTGTGAATAATGCTACTATGAACACTGGTGTTCCATTATGTTTCACATGGGCTTATTCTGTATAAAAGAGAAGCAATATCTTCTTCAGACATCTGGTTTACTATCTGAGAGGCCCAGAAAACAGTTATTTAAATGATGGACTAAGAGGCTTACTTTGGGATTCTTCTGCCAATGCTTACAACAGAAGCTGAGCAATATACCAGCCCCCTCCTGTGCATTTAACTATATCATCAGAGCCAATGGACTCTTGTGTTTGGTCTTGTATGTAACCCGCAAATCTTGACCTTTTCCAAGAAAGGGCACAATATGTAGTTAGCACATTGATTTTCCTCTGAAGATCCAAGAGCATGGCAAAAAGAAGTAATTTTCTTCCTTTTTTACATCTGACTCAAGCACTGTGTGAAGGGGGGTCAAATACGAATCAATGTGTAAAATGTAGGCATGCAAATTAATTGCATGCATAGCACAGATGCGTGGAGGGGCAGGGTGGAATTTTGGGAACAGTGTTGAAAGGAAAGGAAGTAGACCAAGATCCAAACTCTGCTTGCTACTTGCTAATTGCATAGTTTTGGACAAATTAGTTACATAGCCTTTCTGAGTTTCATCCCCGCCCCCTTCCTCAACCTCTGAAATGAAGAGCTTGAACTACATGATCTTAGCAGGTTAATACCCCTCAATCATAACTTCTAAAATGAATAGGAGTTTCCAAACTTTTCTGATGTGAACACTCTTTTAACACAGAAAAATATTAATAGGTCTGTTTGATGGATTTTTTAGAAATGAAATCAGAATGTGGAAACTCCCCTGCTTAACACCTTCAGCGACTTTCTGTTGCCTTTAGACTTGGATTTCTAAGCCTTTTTTTCATTATCACCTCCCTTTTTAGACTTTTTAAGACAATTTCCCCTAAGCCACCCCCACCTCCATGAGATTTTAATGCCGTAAACTGTTTACATGTGGCCCTTTGAAGGGCCTTAAACCATTGTTGTTTAAGTGCTCCCCTCTCATACAAACCGATGTTTCAGCCCCTCAGGGGTATGATCCCCCACGTTGAGAATGTATGCGTTTAGACCGAGGTTGAAAATCCTTACTGGTCTTCAGGGCCCGGCAGTTCCATTGCCCGTTTAGCCCTCCATAGTCCCTGCCCATCCTTCTCTGGCTTACTACTGTTGGTCCGGTCCACTGGCCTCCTTTCTGTTCCTCAAGGGCATCAAGCTTGTTTCTACGTCCGGGTCTTTGTACAAGTTGTTCTTTTTGCTGGAGGCCGTTTCTGTATTTTTAATGAATCAGTTTATGCTCATCTATCCATCCTCCAGCTTAAACATCACTTCTCCAGAAGAACCAGTCCCTCCAGCTCACCCTGCTCCAGTGCATATTAGATCTCTTCTAAGAGGCCCAGTTTCCTTCGAGCACTGGTAATTTGTAATGATAAATGTACTTGTACTTTTATTACATGTCTGCCATCCCCAGTAGATTGTAAGCTCGAAGCCAGAGACTGACTTATTTCCCGCTCTACATGCTACATCTAGTTAGTGCCTGGAATTGTTGAAAAAAGAATCAGTGCAGTGTTTTGGGGAAAATATGCAGTGACAAAAACTGCTGTGACCTTGGTATTTCTTTTTCAATGAATGTATACACTCATGTTAATTGTTTTCCACGAAGTAAAAGAAAATACATTTATACATTGCTAAGCACAATAGCACATATGTTACACGGATTAGGTAAGGAAACACTAACTGTTAAAGCCATAAAATCCTGAAATATAAGTGTTTTGACAAAATAGTTTATCTCTCATTCACATAAAAGTCCAATTGGCAGAGCTGCAGTGAGGGTAGAGGTTCTGCTCCCAGTGGTTGCGCAGGGACCAGCCTGAGGAAGACCATCCTGTCTTTGACCCATGACTCCCAGGGTCCCCCTGGTGCTCTGTCTGGATGACAGAGGGGAGGAGAATGTTGAGAATTGCCTGGGAGGTTTTCCTGGGGGTGGTCTTGGAAGTGGAATGCATCATGCTGCCCACACCCATTTTCTGCATGTCTGACCAGACCCAAATCTCCAGTTGGGTCCCAATTCCTATTATCCTACCACGAGAACTCAGTCACATAGCCTCACCTCCTCGGCAGGGAGGCTGGGCAGACTGCTCTGAACTCAGGAGGTAAGCTGGCTTCTTTCATAATACCCTTGGAAAGTCACACACGTGTGTGCAAGTTGACTGTAGATGTATGTAAATTTACAAATCACCTTCAGTTGATACACAGGCCCTGTGGAGTTCAAGTCCCAGAGAATGGGAACCACTAAAAATAGGAGTATGTGAGTTTTATTTGAGGAGAGTTTTTTAGCCCATCATTTTTGATATTAAAAGGACAAAGAAGGTGGACTAAAGTTGACGGAGTTTGGGAGTGGGATGTGCATTGAAAGTGCACTATATTTATCTAACCGAACAAAACAAATAATTGCCATAAAACAACTAATCTTCCCAGGCTCTTGTTGTGTGGCTATGCTCAGAGAGTGCAGATTAGCATCTTGTCAACTGAATGTAAGCCCAGGTGGGACTCTGGCCGGGCTGCTGGCAGCACTGTTGTTAATAAAAGGGAGCCTCTTTCTTTTCTTTCCTTTTTTTTCTTTTACGCCAATGGACTGTTTTCAGTTCCCAAATCACCTGATAAGCCCTATTCTTTTGATGAACTACAAATAAAAACTAGTCTTCCATCTCATGGGGCTGTTAATCAAATAGTGTCTGTTTGAAGAAATAAAAAAGGCTTATTGCATGTCTGGCTCATAATACTACAAGGCAGTTGTAATTGAACTACGAAATCATGATACTGTGCTTTTACCTGGGCCAAAGCTTACCTGGCCATCCTTCTGGTTTGTCATTTCCCCCCATGCTGTGGGTGGGAGTGGAAATACGAGCCTGGGCATTTCTTTGTGCACACTTTGTGAGCCTTCTCAACTCCGCTCCTTAGAGGAAGGAAAATGAATTCTAAGCTTGGTGGGTTAGGTGGGCTGCTGTATTACTTCTGTTCCATTGTCTAAAGGAGCTTTTGAGACTTGCCTCTTTCTTCCCCCTTCTGTCATCCATCTAACTCTGTAAGCTAGCGATTGCTGTAGAAAAGTTGGGAGTAAAAAATCAGCATCTGGTGATCAATGGTAACTCCAAGTAGAAAAATGTTGTACATTTTAAACTCTACAATTTCAAGTAAGTTCATTGGCAAAGTGGATTTTTTCAACAAGTATAAACATTTTCTACCTGCTGCCCCTTTCTGTTCTTTTGCTTTGCATTTTGTACGAGGTATGGTTTCAGATCAGCGTTGTCCTACTTTCTGTGCCTCTGATGAAGCTGAAAAGTGTTGGATTGACATTAGCAGAACATTGTGGCAGTTGTGAACATAAGCTCAAAGTAGATTGGTGAGGTCACACTGGTATCCTTTTTGGTGCCTTAGTAGGAATAGTAAAGAGGTTTATGCTAGTTCCAGCCAGGGCCAGAGCTGGACAAGCGACCTCCCCAAGGCAAGGGTCTGCAGCTTGGCAAGCTTCGGAGTGGTGCTGACTTGCAGCGAACTAGCGGATAGTCTTCCCCTGCATATTATGAAATATGGTCTTATTTACAGCAAGATGGCAATGTAGAAGCTGGGCAGATACAGCTCTGTGTGATCCTGCTACGGGAGCAGTATTGGAGTTACATTTCATTCAAATCCTCTTATGAAGAGCTTCAGGTGTCCCTGTATTTGGCAACATGGCAGTTCCTGCTGGAGTTTGTGCTGGGTCTTCCCTCAAGCAGAAGATGGCTGTTCAGAGGAATGCTTATTGAGTGGGAATTGGGAGCCTGTCAGCCAAGCGTGAGCTCAAGTACTTCTTCCTTGCAGCTGGAGTCGATTATGTTTTTAGCTGCCACTGTTAATGAGTCAAAAGCAGCATCCGTGCAGAGTGGGGTTGGCACTTTCAGGGCGGTCTGCCACCTTGCCATCAGTTGCTCCAAAGCGAATCCTGGGTATAGAACAGATAAAACTGGATGCTGGGCGGGTGGTTCTTTTAGACTGGTTTTGAGGGAAAATGGGAAATGGTGGATTCTGACACTGAGTGACTTGCTAGTTACAGTTTATGCCACTTAGGCTTTTTGTGTTCTTGTTTTTGTTTTAATTAGAAGGTCTCCTAGTGGTAAACTTAGTTTAGGTTGAATGTACAGTAGAGTTCTCTCTAAATTTTAAAGGCTCTTCCTATAGTCATCAATTTTGGGGGGTGATTTCTGAAGCTGAGATGCGAATAGATGACAGGAAGCCCTTCCATTCAGTTTATTTCATTCATTTTGTAAGTCTTTTCTTTGTTTTGGGTAGGAATAAATATATTCCCTTTAGTGCAGGCTATCCCAGAAAACATTGTTATTTTAAATACAGTGATCGAAGTAGTCAGGTTATTATAACAGATTATTCTCCATGTCGTATTTTAAAAAACAAATATAAGAAAAATGCAAGTTGTTTGGAATTTATTTGGGAATCCATAGTCTGGATCACTCCCCTTTTGCAGAGTAACCTGATACATGATCTTTCCTCTAAATTTTAGGACACATTTCCTTCAAATGGGTTGACTTTATTTTCTGGGTTTGACTGATCACTTCTTTCGGATCCACTACACTAGACAGTGAAAACCTTCAAGGAAAGGACAAATCCCTATACATCTTGGGTTCTCCCCAAAGCTCAGGGTAGCACCGTGTACTGTAGACTCTCCTTAGATTAAGTTGGATGCCTTTCTTTTGGCTGCTGTGATAAAGTACTACAAACCAGATGGTAATTAAAAAGAGAGAAATTTATTCTTTCTCAGTTCTAGAGACTGGAAATCAGAAATCAAGGTGTCAGCAGGGCCATGCTCCCTCCAGAGGCCCTGGGGCAGTATCTGTTCCTTGCCTCTTCTCGCTCCTGGTGGCTGCCAGCAGTCCTTGGTATTCCTTGGCTTGGATCTCTGTCTCTGTCTTCTTGTTACCTTCTGTGTTAAACCTCTCTGCCTCTCTCTTGTGGTGGCAGTTAGAACTCACCTGGATAATCCAGGATAATCCCCTCATGTCAAAACCCTTAACTTAATCACATCTGCAAAGACCATTTTTCCAGACATTGGGCATGGCATAGCTTTGGGAGTCATTATCAAGCCTACCATACCCATGTATGTTTTCTGCATATTCCTGTGACAAGTCATTGGAAGTTCATCTAAAGCTCTTAACTTCAAGGATATATGCTTCTGTTTTATTTTTGGTGGATATTTGCTTCAGGTCACTTCGGTTTTAATACCTGCTTGTTCTTTATTCTTTGCCTTTAGGATATCAAATTATTTGCAGTGAAAATGGCTTTCACTGCAGTAAGAATGGCTTTGGCCTTGGCAGTCTGTGTCATTAATAGTGAGTTTCATGTGCTGTTTGGGACTGAGGACAAAGCATTACAGCTATCATCATTGAAACTGATGAAAAGCTGGGTGTGGTGTCCAGGGCAGGCTTATTGTGCATACATAGGTTACAGGACATCAAAAACTTGTTAATAATATGTGTAGTTCCCCCATTGCTAAAATGCTCTTAGTTATGAGCATTTTACTCTCTAAGATTCACTTTGGGTTTTTTCACAATTCACTTCTTTTAGAATACCTAATTCATAATTCCTCAACTCTATTGGGACCTACAATCCTTATTGCTACCACCTTTTCACTTACCTCACTCACCTTCCTTCCCGCCATGGTCAGCTTAAATGCCTTGGCCAACCACTATAATCATTCCTTCAATTTCTTTCTCTCCCTCTGCTTGGTGTCCTCATTTGGCTAAACCTTAACCAGAGTTAATCCCACCTATGCAGTTGAATGCAGTCGCTCTAAATTCATGATCACTGTCCTCAAATGGGCCATTATACTGCTCAGCAATCATGCTGTATTTTCCTAGTGCATGCACTCTCTCACTGAATATTTTCTTTCTTTTCTCTGATCAAAGCTCCCACTCACAACTTTTTATTTGAGAAAAAAAGCTATCAGAAGAAAACTCTACATTTTTCCACTTACCTGCATACTCAAACTTCTCTCCAGTTATGAAGGGTAAACCGTCCACTCCCCTAACCAAGGCCAATCTTTCCACCTGGTGTCCCAGACCCCATCCCCGTTCATCTAGTCAAGGATATTGCTCTTTGAATAATTCTTCCCCCCTTTTTCGGGGCCCTCTTTGCCCCTTCCCCTCTTTCTCTTCCTCGAATACTGAAATTTTTCCATCAGCCCACAAACATACTCTCATTTCCATTATCATAAAAACTTCTCTTGATACTACTTGCCCCTTTGTTTACCACTCCAGCTTTTGACTCCCTTGTACATTGAAACTCTTTGAAAGAGTAGCCTGTATTTGTTCTGATTATCTCTTGAATATAGTGTGCTCAAGCTTTTATACCAATACTCCTCTGACACCATTTTTATCAAGGCCATCAGTAACCTTCATTCAACCAACTCCAATGGACAGTCCTCATTTTATGTGACTGACCACTTAACACAAATGGTCATTTCCTCTTCCTGTAATGTTTTTCATGACTTGGCCTCCAGAATGCCATGTTCCCCTTTCCTCCTGCACTGCAGGTGGCTCCTCTTCTGTCTCCCCTGCTCCCCAAGGACCAGTCCTTGGACTCCTTTTTTCCCCCACACTCAGTCCTTGGTAATCTCACTCAATATCAGGGTTTTAAGTACTAATTAGACTCTGATATCAGATTTGTATCTGCAGCTCAGAACTTTTTTAAACTCCAACTCATATATTTACCTCCTAATTAGCATTCCTACATGGATATTGAATAAGCATCTCAAACATAACAGGTAAAACTGAGTTCCTGACTCCCCCCAAAACAAATTAAAGACAGAGTGCTTCTCTTGTGTTATCCCCCACTTCCTTGAAAGGTAACTCAATTCTTCCCTTTGCTCAGGCCAAACATGGGGGTTGTTCCTGATTCCTCTATTTTTGTCACACCTTATATCTAATTCAATGGCAATGCTCCAAGCTCCTCTATCTATATGTACAGGAAAAAGTCACTTTCTATAAATCTTCAATGTCATCAACTTGGTTCAAATGACCTACTTCTAGTCTGGATTATTGGAAAAGCACTATCCAACTGATCTCAGCTTCTCCTCTTATCTCCCTTTAGTCTGCTCAGTACAGTATCCTGGAAATCTTGTTAACCTGAGTCAGGTCATGGGACTCCTCTATTTAGTAACCTCCAATGCGGTCATCATTTACTCCTTTTCTTCTTAACGTAAAAGCCACAGCTTTAAAATGGCTTATAATGCTCCATAAATATGGCTGCCTGTCTGACCCTCTCTCCTCTGGTCTCCTTCTTACTATACACCAGCCACATCAGCCTTCATGCTATTCCTCAAACATGTCAGGCACACCCCACCTCAAGGTTTTGCATTTAGTATTCAGTACTTTATAAAAACAAAACAGCCCTGGCTCGTGTAGCTCAATGGATTGAGTGCGGGCCTGTGAACCAAAGGATCATGGTTCAATTACCAGTCAGAGCACATGCCTGGGTTGCAGGCCAGTTCCCAGCAGGGGACACATGAGAGGCAACCATACATTGATATTTCTCTCCCTCTCTCCTTTCCTTCCCCTCTAAAGGTAAATAAATAAAATCTTTAAAAAAATAAAAACAAAACAAAATGAAAAGGATATCTTTATTTATGCTCATTTCTACTCAATTGGGGGCCAATATGCATGTGGTTCTTCTAAGCACAGTTTCCTTGCTATTTGCTAAATAAAATCTAATTCTGTGTGAAATGAGTTTACATATAAGAACCTGTGCTTTAGGCCATTTTACAGAATTGTTATCTCTCCCTTTTGCATCTCCACAAAATAGTTGAAATCCTCATTGTCTTATGCATTTTTTTAAAAATGCTATGACTGATTTCTTATGATTCTTTTATCTCTAACTACTGTGGTACATCCAACACTTACTGGCACTATAGACTTAGAAGAGTGAAGGTACCCCTAACCTAAGTAGAAGCTCACAGATGACAGCTGTGTTATGAGAAGTCTTTGATCATCCAAGGCCTGTGAGGGAAAGTAACAGGCAGGGTGCTACCTCAACCACATAATTGACAGCATGATCTCAGGCAAACCCCATAATCTCTGTGGCCTTTTTTTTCCCTTCTGAAAAGGGAAAGATGTTGAACCAGTGACTCTCTGAGGCCCTGTTTAGCCCTATCAATCTGTGAATGTAGACAGGGGTACCACACAGGCCATAAATACTTGCTAGATTACTAGTACATTAATGTCTTTCCTTTTTCTTACCTCTTTTTTTTGGGGGGGCAGCTTTCATGTTAAAATTTTCCAACAAACAGCAATACCAGAGGCAGAGGACTTACAGAGGGTGCCACCACTGCTGACAGCCAAATATCTTCCCAGCTTAGCCACTGCCCGCATGGATGGACTTTGGCTAGAAATTGGCCAGCTTTAGTCCCCTTCCACAAATAAACTTTAAAGTACTCCCTTGAAGAGTGAGAAGCTGCCAGTGGTACTGGCAGTGAGTTTTATAATTATTTTTTGATGTTTTCCATGTGAGTTTTGGTCTGAGGGCTGTGCGTTTGGTTGGGTTGTATTGACAGGTTTCTCGTGGACATGCTTCACACCTGCTGCCACGCAGGAACCAGTGTGGTAGGATAGCTCCTGCTTCCCCAGGCCCTCTGCTAGCATCTGTACGTGTCTATTGCTCTCTCTGCAGCTGTAACTTATGCTAACCTGTCCACCTTCTGCCTCATGCATGGCTGCTGCTGGGGAAAGCCTGGGACTCCTCAGCTTAGACATGCTGAGTCGGGTCTTGGAAAGCATTTTCCATAAAATGTTGTTGTCGATAATGATGAGGGATAACCACACAAGCCCATTGCTGTGGGGCAGCCTCTGGCCCTTCCAGGAAGCCTTTGCCTCCATGTTAGGAATGATGAAAGTGATGTAGGTACTAATTAGCAACCAATAAAGAGTAGAGATAAACTGGAACCCAGACCTTTCCCACTTCACAGTACGTGTTCTCTGTGCTGCTAGGAACTTTCTCTTGGGTGTAGCTAGTGCCAGTACTGCATCCTCTGTGGTCAGTAGATTTTGACTAGTTGGTCAGGAAACCAGATTTTAAATCCACACCATTGTTTTATAGATTTTAAACTAACTTAAAAACTTTAGTAATATTAACCCTTTGTAGGTTGGGGGGCTTGGTTTACTTGTGGAATTAAGTGCCATTTTTTGTTAGTTACTCAGATCTCGCTTACACTGAAAGATTAAGACAATTAAGGTTGGTTGAGAATTGGCCTACTGTATATCATTGTCCATATTATGTTTTCTTATCTTACAATAAAAACTAAATTCTTACTTCCACTAAGAAAATCACACAGCTAGAAATTAGGGAAAAAAAGAAAGCGCTAATGCTTTCTTTTAAAACATGTATCTTGAGGTTCGAATCAAAATGATAGTGTTTTATAGTTCATATCTGTTTAATTGTGACACAATGCACCTGCTTGCTTTTAAGAAGAGAAGTAATAGAAGGTTGAAGGAGGAGGGAAAGTGACGTGGACACCCAATAACTCTTCAGTGATATCCTGATGAGTTAAGCATAAATGAATCAGAAACAGATGGACTTTTTTTTTCCGCTTGAAATACACATGGGTTTAAAAACCAAGGGAAAATATGCTTGGGGGAAAATATTTTTTGTTGAAGCCCAAATGTTTGAATTAAAATTTAAGATTTCTGTAAGTTCCAGCTAGTAGTTGTGTGCACTCATCTCTAATTTGGATGGGTGTGTGCATAAGCTGAGCATTTAAACTATTCTGTGGAGCTGCTGTCAGGGAGGCATAGCAGTCCTGTAAAATGACATAAGGCACAAGGGCCTTATGTGCAAACTCGTTTCACATGGGTTCTTGGGTATTGAGTAACACGAATTTCATGTAATTTGATTCTTGAAAATTTCATAAGGTTTACCTCAATCTTTGTGTGTGAAAGTGGAAACAGTTTCAAAGGGATACCTCCAGGTGCTGTGCTGGGCATCCGTACTCCTCATCCTTCTGCCAAGGGCGGAGTGTCATCTCCATGACCTTGTGCTTAACTGACTCTCCTTCAGTTTCTCTGGTCATTGTTTCAGGTTCAGTTGAAGCCAGTATTCCCCATAATTTGTTCCACTAGCTGCAGGTGTTCCTATGAACTTTGACTTAACTTTGACTTTACTGTAAACTGGAAAATTGGAGAGAGGTGTTAGTTGGGTGTCAGGAACCCCCTTGGCCTCACTCATGCAAAAGCTGAGTGAGGACTAGAAGAGATTACCCAGTCATCTTCCTCCAATAAGATCCTTCCTTGTTGACTGGCTTTACTTGCTGCAGTGTCTTTGAGGAACTGTGGAAATGGTGACCTTTTAAGAGCACGTTTTTCCGAATTATGAATCCGTTAACTCTAAGCACATCCATTGCTTTCCCTAATGTCTACCTGGGTATCTTGCCACCAACATCTCTGTCTTATGCCTCAGTCTTTGCTAGGAAGGAAAATGTCACTCCTTATGCTCATGCTCACTCCACATTGAACTCTTACCAAATCTTTCCATTTTTTCCCTTCACAAATATCCATCTATTCCCACTTTGACTCTCTAGTCAATTTGTAGAGCTTGGTATCTTCTGTACATAGTTTAGTAATTTGGTTTCACAAAGAATGGTTTATACTTTAGTTCTATTTCTAGAGAATTCTACATCTCCAAGCCATTCTTATTTTGTTTCCTTCCCTTTCTCTGGTGAACTTTATTTTAAGTATAAATTTGATATCACCCAAGGTCTTCTCTCTACAAGGTCAGTATTATTACCCCATTTTACAGGAGAGAAAACAGGCTTGGGTAGAATAAGCACCTTATTTGGGACCATATAGCTACTTAGAAACATCTGTATTATTCTAGGCTTTTACCCCACTATAAATCATAGCCATGCTAGTAACGGACAATCTTAAGTATACAATGAAGGTACAATGTTCAAGATGTTTGCTGTGAGATAGACATCTAACTTGATTTTTTCCCTAGGAAAATTCAGTTATTCCAACACTGTTTACTGACTAGTCTATTGTTTCTCTCCCATTTATGATGCCTTCTCTCTCCTACCCAAATTCTCATACAAGTACAGGATCATGTCTGGACTTTCTATTCTGCTGCATTGATCTGTTTTGAATGTTCCTGCACAGGTAAAACCATGTCTTCTTAGTCACTGCAGTTTAGTGTGCAGTGATGTGTGGATCTTGGTATCCGAAAACAATTTCCCTCCTCTGCACTCTACTTCCTCCTCATTTTTTCTTAGGGATATCTTAGTTGTATTCAAATCTTGACTCTTTCAAATGAGTTTTATTATCAATTTGTCTATATCCATAAGTTGTTTTGATAGGAATTGCAGTGACTTATTTACATTAATTTGGGTAGGAATGACATTTTTTGATCTTACATCTTTCTACTCTTGTATTTGCTATATTTTTTCACTTAATCATAAGGCCTTTTATGATCTTCTATATAGATTTGTAATTTTCTCCAAAGCCTCTTGTACATCTTTGATTGGATTTCTTCCTAACTGCTTTTTTATTACTTTTTGTTGTTTGAGATGGGATACTTTTTCTCCTTATGTTTCTATTTGGTTTCTATCAATGTGGAGGAATGTTATTAATTAGTATGGGGAATGTTATACATCATATCATTTTTGTATCAGATTATGTCACTCTTTGCTCAAAGTCTCTTACATGCTACACCCAGGTTGTGGGTTTGATCCCTGGTCAGGGCGCAGACGAGAAGGCAACCAATCGATGTTTCTCTCTTCCTCGCCCTTCCTGTCTCTCTAAAAGCAATGAAAAAAAAATTGTCTTCAGGTGAGGATAAAAAAAATAGGCTCTCACAGGCTTTCTGTCTGACTTAGTGTGACATCCAAGATCAATATGAGGACCTGTGTAGCCCTACAGTGATCCGGTCCCATGAGCTCCTTCTGCATTTATCCCCTATCCTTAGCTTCCTTGTTCCCCTTTGTTCTGTACCTAGAACAGTGCCTGGCTCAGGGTAGGCTTTTAAAAATAGCTGTTTGAGTGAGTGAATAAATGAGTACAGCACGTTTACTGAGTTCTCTGTTAGAAAATCCAAGACAAACTATTAGAAATCTGTTGATAGTCTGCACATCATGACGGTATTGGGTCAGATGTACCCTTTAACGTGGCCCCTTGTCCCCAGGACCCTGATGTGAGCGCCCATTGTTGGCTAACAGGAACCTGCGTGGACATATCATGTTACTCCTACATGCTTCTTCTCTAAAGCCTTTGAGCCTTCTTGCGTGCTCAGGCCTTCTCTTGCCATCTGGTGAGCTTCTCCCCTAGAACTCCTCAGCACAGTGTGGAAGGACATCCCTGGTGAGCTTTAGGAATTCTCCTAAACGTACAGGGTCCAGCAGAAGTAAGGCCTGCCTGTGGTTGGTAGGGCAATAATATGGGTGTAATAATGTATAGTTTTAATTTGAACATCTCACCTAAAATGTCATATGTTATGCTTGAGTGTGACATTGTTATGTTACAGAATTATATGCTTATGATTTTGTAGTAAAAGATTTTGTAATAAAAAAGGGTGTTATTTGTGCTGAACCCTATATAATGTAGTCTCAGCTTGTAGTTCGATTGTACCCTTTATAAGCATTGAGATATATGGCAATTTGGCCAAGAAATAAGAGCTACCCTTGAGAGAAAGCTTTGTCTAGTGAGTTGCCACATGGCTAGGAGTTCAGCTTGTTCTTATCACTGCTATTGGTGTTCACAGTACATTTGTCACGTTGTGTACAAGTACACTTGTCCATTCATTCATTTATTCATTCCATAAGCTTGATTGAACAGAAGCATACGTAAGGAGCTCTGCATGTGGGGTACATTGTATGACATCTGTGGCAAAAACCTTCCCCTTGCGGGGCTCATACTCTATTCATGGAAATGGTTAAAACACATGGCGCTCAGGGACATAGGTACAGGAGTAATTCATTCTATCTGGAAGAGCCTTGGGAGATTTCACAGAGAAGGTGGCAATTGAGCTTGGTCTTGTTTATTACAGGATAGATAAGTTTCCAAGGGAGAATGAAAGACTAGCTTTACAAAAGTGAACTGTTTTTAATCTAGACATTTTACTTATAGTAACTTGTCCTACAGATATACATGTACATATGTACAAGGATTTATTCATGAGAATGTTCATTTAGTATTGTTCATAAAAGCAAAATACTGAAAATAATTTCAATGTTCATTATTATGAGGACTGGTTTAATAGTCTTCAAACTAACAATGTTAAAACACTCTGTATGCACTGCTTTAGATAGATACAACATTAAATTGGAAAAAAAACTCAAGGCTCAGAATAATACATATAGAAAGAGAAGGGATAGGTCTATATATGCATAGGAAAATTCTGGAAGGATCCTGTTTTAGTTATCTATTGCTGCAAAACAAACCAGGCCAAATCTTAGTGGTTCAAAACAACCAAGCTGGGTTTTTTTTTGTTGTTGTTGTTATTGGTTATTTGTTTTAATGCTCTTGACTTTGTGCATGAGGATTTGGTCAGGGTATAGTGGGGAAGGCTTACCTGTGCTCCAGAATAATTGGGGTCTCAGGTGAGGTACCTTGAATGGCTGGAAATGGCTGGATTGCTTGAAGGGGCCATATGTCTGGCTTTTGATTTGGTTTCTTGCTTCATTTCTATGTCACATCCATATTTAACATGGCTTCTTCAGTCACAAGTCTGGTGCCTGGACTGGGACAGTTGGAAGATCTGGGGCCAACTAGGGGGATGTCTCTCTCTCTCCTCCCAAATCTCTCCAAGTGGTATCTTCCTGTGGCAAACAAGCATGGGCTTCCTAACTGCATGACAGTCTCAGCATAGTTGTATCAGCATAGTTAGATTTATAAGGTAGCTAGCTTCCTCCACAGTGAGCATTCCAGAAGGTCCAGGTGGAAGCTGCAAGGCTTCTTACAACCTGGCCTTCCTTGGAGGTTCCAGAACACAACCTCCATCGATCATGCAAGTCACTAAGACCAGCTTCGTTTCAAGGGTTGGGTGCCACCTCTCAATGGTGGAAGAGTGAAGAATTTGCAGGTATCTTTAATCTTTTTTAAAATCTATATAAATTCAGATATATCAGAAGTTTGTTAATAGTAATGGCTTCTGAAGAGGGACTTAGAGGGATACTAGGGAGACTTACAATTCATTGTATATTTCCCAGAACTGTTTAATTAGAAAAAAAATCAACATTGTATTTGTATGATGTTTTCAATTAAAAAAAACAGCCCCCAAACTTAGTTGTTATTATCAAGGTCAGGGGGCATAGAATTGTATGGCTTGTGGAGGCATGACTAGCGGCTGTGCTCAGTTGTTTGAACTGTCCCTCCGTGTGCCTGGGAAGCATTTGCTCTGGCACAAGTAATGGTGTTAGATCCGGAGAACAGGGCAAGTGGAGGACTAGGCCTTTAGTCTAAGTTCACAACCTTAAGCTCTAGCAGGGGAAAAAGTTAGACACAGGTCTGTTTAGGGTTTTCACTTAAAATGGAAATCACTCTGTACAGGAAGGGCTCATATTTCCTCTAAACTTCCTGAATCCCCACCCCTTCCACTTTAGCCCTCTGATGGTGCTAGACCTGGAGTCTGTCAGCAAAGGTGAAAGGTACTGGGCTGCTCTCAAATGCCTGAGGCCCCTGAGGAAGTGCGGCAGTAGCATCCAGGGGTTAGATGCAAATGGTGGTGGCCTCAGTTACAAATAAGGAAGAGTGGGTAAATATACATATGTGTCTATTTTATGTCATGCATGTATGTTACATCATGTGGACAGATTTAACATAAAAAACCTTTATCTGCCACCTTGCATATACATGCCATGGCTTTCTCTTAATACTACAGAAGTCATCTCTCGTGTGCCTGTAAAACCTGTTCTCTGTGGCCATTTAGTTCTTGGCAACCTTTCCGGCTGTTTGGTCACCAAAGTGGCTCATCCCTTCCTAGGATCCAGAATAGGACCAGCAAAAGGAAAGGAAGGCTTTTGTTTTCTTAATTGGCTTGGTTTGCTGAAGCATGAGTCTATTGAAAAGTTTCAAATGTAGGTTTGTGGTTATAATGTCTTTTGGGCTTCTTATTTTGTTTATTTATTCAATTTTATTTTAGGATTTTTTTAAATTTTAAAGCTTTCAATGGAGAAAAGAACCTGAAAATATTTGCTGAAGTTCTTATAAGTGACAACCAAATACCATGGAATATCTGAATACTTTTTTTTTTTTTTAATTTTTTTCAAGATTTTTATTTATCTTTAGAGGGGAAGGGAAAGAGAGAGGGAGAGAAATATCAATGTATGGTTGCCTCCCGTGTGTCCCCTGCTGGGAACTGGAACTGGCCTGCAACCCAGGCATGTGCCCTGACTGGGAATCGAACCGCGATCGTCTGGTTCGCAGGCCTGCGCTCAATCCACTGAGCTACACCAGCCAGGGCTGAATACTTTATTTTTTAATCCAAATATGCAGTTATCCATGAGACTAATATTATGGTAAATCAAACATTTTATTAAATGGAAATTTCCATTATGCATGAATACATTTTAACCTATGTGTAAAAAAATAGTTTGAACACTCAATTCTGATCTTGTTTGTTTGGCTGAACTTATTGGTATAAATGCTATTGAAGTAATATTGATGGATTATTGGTAGTATTGCTAGAGTTGTCAATATTGTTGGCAGTGTGCTCTTCTTTTGATATGAAATAATTAGACATCCTGATGAGGTTTTGAGGTTTTATGTGATTTAAGCAACTAAAACATTTGAACACTGCAAAGAAAGTTTCAGAGTAAACCTATGACTGGGAAACCCAGATGACTGTAGCAGTTTCAGGGGGTTTAGGGGCTGGCAGGCCTTTGTGTCTGTAGCCTGACTCAGTTTCCCCGATCCTTCTCCATTTGGACTGCTGAAAAGCTCAGTGAGCTGTCCTCCTTCCCTTGGCTTGAATAGGAAATTTAAATATCGGGTTCACTGCTTTTCTTTTTTATCATTACCCTTCAACAATGAAAATTACCCCTGTTCAGTACCTCTTAATGGTTACCACTAACATGCATCCTACAATTGCATAGCTCTCAGATGATCCAGAACCTATATAATGAAAACAGAGAATGAACAAATGCTCCATGTTTTCAAGAAAACCAGTATTAGAAAGATTGATTTGAATTCAAAGATAGATCAAATGTGTATATATGTGTGTGTATATATAATTCAATATATAAAACAATATGCATACATATTTAAACATAGATTGATTTGAATTCGAAGATATACAGGGTCTGGCACAAATAGCACCCCCTTTTTATTATAAAATCTTTTATTACAAAGTCATAAGCATGTAATTCTATAACATAACAATATCACACTCAAGCATACCATATGGCATTTTAGGTGAAATGTTCAAATTAAAACTATAAATTATTATACCCATATTATTACCCTACCAACCACACTTAAGCGGGCCTTACTTCTGCTGGACTCTGTATGTATATATACAATATATAGTCTGTCCAGAAAAAGTCCAGCTGTTGTTAATAAAAGTCCAGCTGTTTGTGTGACATCAGTGTAACCTGGCAGCCAAGGAGAGTGAACTGGAGTGTGCATGTGTGAACAATGACGACTTAATTGTACTAGACAAACTTGAGTAAGCCTGTGTACTGTGTGGCTGTCACATTCAGAATGACTGAGGGAGTAGAGCTTCGAATCTGCATCAAATTTTGCATTACGCTTGAACATACCTCTGTAGAAACTATTTGGATGATTCAGAAGGCCATGGCTATGGGCCATTGGTGACTGGCAGCTTCATCACAACAATGTGCCTGCTCATGTGTCATGTTTCACGCAGGGTTTTTTTGCAAAACATCAAATCTCTCAGATCATCTTCAGACCCCCCTATAGCCCAGATGTGGTGCTCTGTGACTTCTGGCTTTTCCCAAAATTAAAATCACCTTTGAAAGGGAAGAGATTTCAGACTGTTAATGAGATTCAGGAAAATACGACAGGGCAACTGATGGCATTTGGGAGAACTGTGTGAAGTCCCAAGGTGCCTACTTTGAATGGGACTGAGGTGTCATTGTCCTATGTACAATGTTTCTTGTATCTTCTTCAATAAATGTCTCTATTTCTCATATTACATGGCTGGAAACATTCTGAACAGACCTCATATATTTCCACATATAAAACAATATGGATATCTATCTATCTATCTATCTATCTATCTATAGATACATATATAAAGATTTTATTTATTTATTTTTAGAGAGAGGGGAAGTGAAGGAGAAAGAGGGAGAGAAACATCAATGTGTGGTTGCCTCTTGTGTGTCCCCTACTGGGGACCTGGCCTGCAGCCCAGGCATATGCCCTGACTGGGAATCGAACAGGCAACCCTTCAGTTATCAGGCTGGCACTCAATTCAGCCAGGGCTGGACATATATTTAAACATAGAAAAATAAATGGAATGTTCCAGAGAAACTCACCCACATACCCTCAGTTTGAGAAATGCTGGGAGCATAGAAGAGCACATTGTAATCTCCTTAGAATTTTGTCCTCACTCCTTTTCTGCTTTCCAGATACTGTTGTTGCTTCTTCTTTTCAACCCCATACTTACTATTGCTGATCAGTGTGCCTTAGACACACGTGGACCCTGACAGATAATATGACCATGTCAATGCTGATATCATCATCCTTATAGCTTTTAAGGCTTCTGACACCTCCATCCTCAAGCTTTCTCATCATTTCTACTGCTCTAGCTGCTGCTGTCTTGCCAACCTACTTTTTGGCTCTGCTAAGATCCATGTCCAATAGGAAGGGAAGCAGTCCTCGGATTAGCTTTGGTTCCCTACTATCGTGGGCTGAATAGTGTCCCCCACTAATTCATGTCCACCTAGAATCTTAGAATGTGACCTTATTTGGAATGAGGTCATATTCTTTTAGGGTGGGTCCTAAATCCAGGGACTGGTGTCCTTATAAAAAGAGGAAAGGACAAAAGAGTCACAGAAAGGACAGCCATGTGAAGAAGGAGGCAGAGATTGGAGCAATGCAGTTATGAGTCAAGGAACACTAAGGATTGCTGCAAGCACTCAGCACCTAGGAAAGGGGCAGGGAGGGATCTTCTCCTACATCTGTCAGAGAGCACGGCCCTTCCAACACCTTGATTTCAGACTCCCAGCCCCCTGAGAAAATAAATTCCTGTTTTAAGCCTCCAGTGTATGATAATTATGGCAGCCCTAAGAAACACATACCTACCCACCTACCAAAATGTAGTGACGTTACTACTTTGCCTCTATTATTCTGCTTTTTTTCCTAGCCCTCCTTACAACTGTCTTTTCTTTCATTCTTCTTTTTTCTTGAATCTTTTTACCTCCTTCTACTCAAGCTCCACCATTTAAAAAGGATGAATAAGATTTAACTGTAAAGTGCAAGCTATCCTTTCAGACAAAACCCCCTTCCTAGTTCCTATGAATGACACTGTAGATAACAGAGCCACAGTAAATGGTGTTAAGATTGTTTTTTTCCCACTAGACATTCAGATGAGATAATGGGGAAAAGAAGCAACTTGTAGAAACATTCCCTCCATCTTGGGAAACATTTAACTGTCTTGTGTTTCAAAGGCTGAAGTTTTGCAAGTTATCACATTAATTTTTGTTACAGGAAGACTATTTTAGCTGATGTTTTGCTTCCATGTAAAATTCATGGAGTGCTAACATTGTCTTCGGCTGGATCCTGAGCCAAAACAATTTGCTTATCCCTAGATGAGGAATGGCTCAATAAATGGGCATTGGGAAAAATGTTTTTTCCCTCTCTTTGTTCTTAATTACATTAATTAGCTTGGATTTATGTGGCATTGTATGCTTGGCACATAACGCATTCTAGAGCAGTTCAAGTAAGGTGACTTTGGATTTGTGTGTCAAAACCAAAAACCAAAAACTAAACCCAAACCCACATTTCTCCCATGCCAATGCAAAAGAAAGACTTAAAAATTACGTTTGATAACAGATGAGATCTTGCTTGCTATAAACAGTGTGTACTTTTATAGGAAGATAACCCTATTAAATTCATGAGAAATTTGGATTTGTCGTAATTCCAGGCAGAGGTCGGGGGGCAGGGCCCATATTAGTTTGTTAGTAGTACTGTCATATTTTATTTTTTCACTTTTTTATTGTTGACAGTTTTACACTTGTCCCCATTTTTCCCCCTTTGCCCATATCCACCAAGCCCCTGCCCCTTCTTCCCTCAGGCCATCACTGCAGTTTTCTATGTCTGTGGGTTATCTGCATATCTATTTTTGACTAACGTCTTCACCTTCTTTCAAACATCCTGCTGCCCCTCCCCTCCAACTGCAGTAAGTCTGTTTCGCATATCCCTGCCTCCCAGTGTCATATTTTAAATCAGGGCTAAACCAAATTCTGACTAGGTAGAAATTAAATTTTTTATTTTATTAGGACCCTAAAAGTATTGAGCTGAGTACTTTACAAATAGTTCTTGATATCAGAGACTTTCTGGAAAAATTTCTTTAAAAATTATTGTGAAGTTTTCTGTTTGTGGGAATGTTAAGATAATTACTACTATAATGCATATAATATTCAAGTGATAACAAAAATTGTATGCCTAGTTTAAAATGTGGAAGGAAACTTGACAGTGTTTCTAAACATCTTGAATATGTTTAAGTTCTCAAAGAAGTTAAAGGAAAAGTTAAATTCATGTCTAGAATTTTTCCCGAACAGCATTAGATTTTTACTTATGTGATAAATGTTATTTTTCATTTAGTATATGACTTAATGTCATACTTTTTCTCATCTTGTACTTCAAGGTTTGCTACCTTTGGCTTTTCTGTGTGGTTACCTATTTGACACTGTAGAAACAGATAACAATGTCACCCCCTCTTTCCCTACCCACAACTTTAACGAGTATTTGAAATATATCATAGTCATGGTTAAAATTTTAACCTGACTTGTTTTTCTTTTTTATATTTTGTTCTTCTTTCTCCTTTCTTCTTTCTCCTACCCTGACCCCTGCATCCTGCCCTAGAGTATGACTTTCTCAGTTTGATTTTTCCAGGTCCATGCTAACTGACCTGTGAAATGGATCTTTACGACCACTACGACCAGTGGTATGGACACTGCTCCCCTTGCAGGGCCATCACATGAGTCACCAAGAGAAAGAGGAGTGCTTGTATTAGGATTAATTTCAGCTGCGACAGAGAATCCAAAGTTACAGAGCTTTAACCAAGATTCAAAAATGCATTTTTCTTTCTCATCAAACACTGATGGTCCATGTCGCTCGCTATCTGTGCTACATGATTTTTGGCTTCCTCTTTCTTGATTTTCCTACGTATTGTCTTCAACACAATTTTCAGGTTTGGTCCAACATGGCTGCTGTAGCTCCACCCTCATGGAGCTACATTCCTGATCCTAAATTAGTGTGATTCTGATTTACTTGTAGAAATCTTTACTAAGTTAATATCAGTGTGGAAATAAATAGTTCAAACAGGCTAGAAAATGGTTGTAAAGTGTACTTTAAATCACTTGCTTCTCTGTATGTGTTTTAATTACCTTTGGAATTCAGAATTTCCAGGCAACCTAGCATCATAATGCACCAAAAGTGACTTTGGAATCGTGTGATCCCAGGTATGTCCTTGGGCTCTGCCAATTTCTCACTAGGTGAACTTAGACATATTTTCAATATCTCTGAGCCTCTGCATTTTCATCTTTCTAATGGGTATAATGATAACTTTTCATGGATGTCGTAATTACTTATAAGGAGATGATGAAGGATGGTGGTGAAATATACTTGCTATTTTGTTGTTTTATTCCAGCTGTTTTCAAATGATTACATGAAGTCTGCTTATTTGGTTTAAGCTTCAGATGCATTTGATCTACAGCACCCTTTGCTGGGGTGTGAAGCGCCAGCAGTGAAGGAACATGCTCTGGGAACTCACTCCATCGGCCTGTGACTTTTTGGATTTGTTTGCATTTCTATCCTGTATAAGGGGGTTGTAGGGTGGAACAGCATGGGTGTGGTTACTCTGGCTCTAAACCACCCTGAGAGCCCCAAGAATTTGAGTTCCTTTTCAGCATTCCCTTGAGACAGAAGACTTAAAGTTAAATTCCCATGCTAATCTTAGAAACATAGCAACTCACTTTTATATGGGGCTTCATTATGTAAGGACAGGATTCCTTGCAGCAAAGAATTGGTTCTTTCCTACACAGATGACAAAGAGAGTCGTCATGGTTAAGTGAGGTAGCCAGAGGTCACAAAACAACTAAGGGGCAGAGCTAGGCATTGGATCCAGTTGTCCTACTTCCCAGTTCCACTTTATTAAGTGTGCCTGGATCTGTTGTCAGCAGACCAGGTGGAAATGAAAACCCAGGCAAGGCCTTGCCAGCCATAGCTGGCTCCTGAAGGAGTATCATGAGATCCCAGTCTATGGGAGGGCACGGAGAGTCTGACCCCAAAATTTACTCTTCACGTGAAGTTCCATCACTATGCATATCACAAGATACCTTCTCTACACTGTGCTCTTAGTCTTTTTACATTTGCAGCTTCTTGGTCTTTTTGTTCAATTTCAAGTGTTATGATCTTTGTGTATGGAAAAAAGCCCTGGTTAGTGTCAATTTTCTGACATTTCCCATGTCTTAGTAGTACTGTGCTTTACCTCACAGTTCTGATGCTAGGGCAAAAATCCAGGACTTGCTTTATATGTGTGAATAAAACCTCTTACAGGGCATGTTATCTTAATCATTAATGGCTGTAACGGTGACACCGCAGAAAATTATGAGCTCCTGGCACAAACAGTCTTAAAGTTCAGAAATTCCGAGTTCTAGAGCTGCTGCTGATCCTTTGTGGAGGTTCCTTGGATTAATTACACAATTTCCACCATAAAATATCATTTCCATATGATACTTTTTAAAATAATGATTCTTGATATAGTTGTATATTTTCAAATTTCAAGTATGTTCTTATCTATCCTTTTTAAAGAAATACGTTCAGTTTCTTTTTTCCTTTGAGGTCAACCTTGCACAACATGTAGTTTCATTGGCTCAACAGTGATGTCATACCCAAAGTACACAGCCTTGTAGCCAAGTTTCCTGGTGAAGTCATTGTTGGTTGGTATTTAAGAACCCACATCAGTTGAAACTATTTCTCATGATGTCATTCTGCATGAGGGCAGGGGTCCAGAAAATAGGATTCCCTCTGACCTTTGGGGCACAGAAATACACAAGTAGCTACTTTTTGGCAAATGCTCTTGGAGATAAGTAAATGAGGCCCATTTGAACAATTCTATAAAAAGTACTTTTTAATTTTGAATTTAGGATGATATTCCCAATTCTATCTAGCTTCCTTTCTGAGGCTAAATTTTTTCCCTGTTAGTATAAATAACACTTCATACACACAAGAGTCAAACATACAGGAGAGTACTGTGAAAACCCAAAGACCTCTGCATAGATTTTACAAATATAACATTGTGCTGTGTTTGCTTTATCACAGATTTATTCTGATCTATTCTTCTGTATGGATGAAGTTTTTAAGCAACATGAAATACTAAAGAAGGCTAGCTTTTAGACTGTAGACTTTTGGAAATTTTGAGGGGAAAATTAGAACATGGCTACAAGCCCTTCAAGAAGATGCTTCATTAAAGAAAGAGTGATTTAAAGATAGTTATTGTCTAAGGAATAAAATGTGGCAGCAGTTGTTGAAATTAAGATTAAAATAAAGAAAGTTCCATATGACAAGTAGTTGGGGAGCAAAAGAAGTGGATGCATTTCGAGGGAGTCGTCATCCTGTGATCATCTGCCTGTTGTTCCCTGTGAAGGGACAGGCACTCAGTTCAGGGTGCTAGCTGCTTTTTACGCCTGGTAAAAATCACTGGTAAATGGAGTTGAAATAAAGTAAAACTAAAAATTTGAGAATGGCATGATAATTTTATTTCCTTTCTATTTTTTAACACATAATGTTTCATCAGGACAGCCTCGTTTTCATTGTGTGACACCAAGTAGTCCAGACTGAGAGCCAAGTTTAAGGACACTAAGCATTGTGGCTCTTTAGCCCTGTGGTCTAACAGAATCTTTGTTAGTAGATCCCCTCAGTTTTATTGTTGAAATATTCCCAGGAATAACAGAATTCTATACTCCGTCTCCTTATTTTCCTACTTAAGAGCCAAAATTTTAAGAAAGGAATCCTTCGTGATAGCCGAATAGTCATGCTGGCTCTCACTCTTCAATTCCCCTCAGTGATATTTAGCTCTGCCTTTGACATGCTAATAGATTTATGTCCCCTAAATTGTTATGTTTTAGTGTAAAATAAAAATTAGACAAACTTTTACAAAGTGTGGTTAAAAAAATTGAAAAGAAAACTAAGAAAAGCATGTTCCCTTGACTGCCTTGGACTTAGAAAATTGATCGAAAGGTTTACAAGGTCAATTATTAATGACATAATGCAAGAAAAAGAGCTCTTTCTGGGTAGTAAAAATATTTTGTTCGTCTCTTAATGAGACACCATATACTCTGGTGCCTTTAGTTAAAAATGGCTGCTGTCTTGTTTACTAGATAGGTCATCCCTCAATCTTCCTTCCCTAGATTTTTGCCTATGACTTTAAAACTTTTTACTGGAACCATATATTCTCCAAATTCTAAACACAATATTCCATATTGTATGATTCCATTTATATAACATTCTTGAAATGACACAACTGTAGAGATGAAGATTTTTCCCTGTATAATGAGCACTTTTTTGTCCCAGTTTTTGAGAGAAAAATAAAGATGCACATTATACATGGGTAGTACTAATTCTGTATCTATATAAATGTTTTAATTCTTTTATTTCTGCTTATGTGTTACAAGTGTAACTCTAGGAAGCAATAAAATATCTATATCTGTATGAAAAATAATACCCTGGAATATGACTAGTGGTTGCTGGAGGCTGGGAAGAGGGAGAGAGGCGGGAGGCAGGTGTAGTTATAAAAGGGTAGCACAAGTGTCCTTTGTGTGGTCATGAAAGTCCCCTGGGTCTCACTGTAGTGGCAGAGACATGCAGAGACATAAGACAAAATTGCAAAGATCTAGATACATACACACAAAAGATTATGAGTAGTACTGTGGGAATCTGAATGAATGGGTGGATTACATCAATGTTAATACCCTGGTTATGATACTGTACTATTGTTGTATAAGATGTGGGATATCTCTATTACCATATTTTGCCAAGTATAATGCATTCCCATGTATAATGCTCACCCACAGTTTTTGGCTCAAACTTTCAGGGAAAAAATCTTCCATTTTGATTTTTTAATTCAATTATTTATTTATTTATATTTAGAAACTAAACCAATTATCATATTCCAGGGTATTATTTTTCATACAGATATAGATATTTTATTGCTTCCTAGAGTTACACTTGTAACACATAAGCAGAAATAAAAGAATTAAAACATTTATATAGATACAGAATTAGTACTACCCATGTATAATGTGCATCTTTATTTTTCTCTCAAAAACTGGGGCAAAAAAGTGCTCATTATACAGGGAAAAATATGGTATTTCTTACAACTACATGAGTATTTACAATGATCAAAAAATAAAGTTAAAACATTTTATTCAGTAGCTTTCTTTCAGGGGGAAATAATTCTGTTGTTTAAAAATAGAATTTAAGCATTCATTTCATGTAGCTTTTTTCCACTTAGAATTTTTACAATTACAATGACATGTATAGGACATCTTAAAAATTAATTGGAATCAAGATAAAGTACAATTTAAAATTTAAGAATGTCATGGCAATTTTTATTTTTTCTATTTTCTGATGTATAATATTTCTTTAGGATAATCCATTTTTGCCTATAAACATTTCATAGTTGAAAATTTTATATCAGAATAAAAGCGAATAACTTATTTTTAAAAAAGAAGAAATATGATATAACTGAAATTTAGCATATTTTGTACTTTGTATTCCTAGATATTAAATAGCAATAAATGAATATAGACCATAAAGGCATGCAGATTGATCTCATTGATTAAATGCTATATTTTTGGAATCATGGAATAAAAATATTTCATCAACATTAATTACTAACTGATATGCTATATATAGCCTTATTTTTAAAAAAATATATTAAAGCCAATCATACCACTTATTATTTTAAGTTTATCTAACCATTAGAGACAAACCAAACTGAATCCTGGTATTGATTACTATGGTGTCCTTAAAGAATATCCCACTATATATGACAAATAGGGGTATTCAGGGTTTTGACAATTTCTATGACTATAAGCAAATTATTTTCAGAATTTCAATTCAATAGGGCTTGAATAATTGATTCTGTGAGCGTTGGAGGCCCCAAGGGCATGCAAGTTACCCATCCAAGTACATGTGGTTGACTGTGTCTCCAGGATAGGAGAATGCTAGATAGTTTTGGTCTGCTCAGCACTCTAAGATATCCCAGCCCTCTGGGCAAGCTGGTCCTACATCCCAGAACTGAAGCCAAGCAGATTTTTTTCTGATGACTACACATCTACTAGCCAGGGATTGCTGCCGATCCAATCATGCTTCTTGTCTGCTTTGTTCTTCTGTTGCCAAATTTTGAACTAGTGCAAAGAAGCAAATTACTCTCATATTACTGAATATCAGTTCAGTAGGATAAAAGTTGTTTGTTACATTGTTATAAATTTAGTGTAAAGTACACACATTTTAGGAATGCAGAGGCCCATCAAGAGTTTGTAGGATTGATTCAGATTCAGATGGGTCCAGGAGGCCTTGTGGGTATGTGAAATGAACACTTCAAGAAACAGTTTTTGCTTTAAGGGAAAGGAGTTTATAGAGAAGACAGAGAATGAATAAGTAATTATAGTCATTGCCACATTAGCATGCTATGATGGAAAAGGTTTATTTACTTATTGACTAATTTTTGGTCATTGTTTTAACCTTTTACTATAACTACCCTTCCCCATGCCTGCAGATATAGAAAACCATAGGAATCAAATGTACGCCTTAATAAAATGTTAAAAAGATTTTATCTATTTATCTTTAGAGGGGAAGGGAAGGAGAGAGGGAGAGAAATATCAATGTATAGTTGCCTCTTGTGCGCCCCACTGCTGGGAACTGGCCTGCAACCCAGGCATGTGCCCTGACTGGGAATTGAACCACTATCCTTTGGTTCCCAGGCCTGCACTGAGCTACACCAGCCAGGAAGGCTTAATAAATTTTAAGGCGAACACCACCCAAGTCAGGAAATAGAATTTTGCCATCTGCTCAGAAGCTTCTTCCATGTGCCACATGCTTTTCCCAACCCCTTCCCTTCTCTAATAAGTAACCATTATTTTGCCTTTCTATAGTATTTTTTCTTCTTTCTGTTTTCTTTTTATAGTTTTATCACCCAAATGTGATTAAGCAAAATATGAGGTCTGTCCAGAAGGTATCCAGCCATGGAATATCAAAAAGAGACATTTATTGAAGAAGATACAAGATACAAGAATTGTACATAGGACAATGATGCCTTAGTCCCCTTCATAGTAGGCACCTTGGGATCATGACAGTTCTCTCAATCGCCATCAGCTACCCCATTGTATTTCCCTGAATCTCATTGATAGTCTGAAATCTCTTCCCTTTCAAAGGTGATTTTAATTTTAGGGAAAGCCAGAAATCACAGGGTGCCAAATCTGAGCTATAGGGGGGCTGAGTCACCTGGGTGATTTGATGTTTTGCCAAAAAACTGTAGACATGATGCATGGGCAGGCATGTTGTTGTGATGAAGCTGCCAATCACCAGTTGCTCATAGCCATGGCCTTCTGAATCATCAGAATAGTTTCCTCAGAGGAATGTTTAAGCTTAATGCAAAGTTTGATGCAGATTTTTTCTCTACTCACTCAGTAATTTGAATGCAAAGGCCACATAGTATACATGCTCACTCAATGGCATCTACCACTCCCACTGACTAGTACAGTGAAGTTGTCATTGTTCATGCATGCACATTCCACTGTATTTTTCTTGGCTACCAGGTTACATTGGTGCCATGCAAACTGTTCTTTGTTGTATTAACAATGGCTAAGTTTTTCCAGACAGACCTTGTATGTATCCACAGATAATACAGTTTTTGGTCTTGCCCTTTTAGTTTTCTTTTTATCTGTATATCCCACCCCCAAACCCCCACTCTTCTTCTTTCTTTGCCTTACAATTTTCCATTATAAAACAGAGCCATTTGAACAGGGAGTTTCCCACAACTGGGTTGTGTTGATTGCCCATTCATGATATAGCCCAGCATGGTCCTCTGTCCTTGGTATTTCGGCAAATTGGACACTAGACCCAGAGACTGGATCAGACTCTGGTGCTATCTTTTTGTCATGATAATCACTTGGAACCTATAACATTTTGTTTTTCTGTTTTATGATTTTAGAAAATGTTGATATTTAATGCTTATATCTCTTCATCAGTTGAAGGTTGCAAATGGTGATATCCTTATTCCAGCATTTCCTTCTCATTTATTAGTCAGATTACTTTTAAAAGAAATATTCTCTCTCATTCTTTTGTTTGATTACGCAATGGTACAGTTCATGTAAGGAAAAAGGATGTTTAATATTTTATTTAGCAGTTACCAAGACAATGATAGTTTATATATTCTATTTTAAATGTGATCAATATTTTCCAATATCAATATGCTCTCATGGATTTAAAAGTATTTGGTTTTCAATGCATTGAAATGTGTATTATTGAAACTCAGATTTACTGAATTCAGATATTTTTCCAAAAGCCATGATGACTTTTAGTGAGAGTGCTATTTCAGGATTATAATATAGGTGCCAAGGGAAGTGTATTGCTATGGGGTTGATAATTTTCTTTAGGATTTTTAGTATATACAGGAAACAAATAAATAAAAACACACACATTTATTTCTAGAAATGAAATTTATAGGAACTCCGTGTGTATTCCATTTTAAGGCTCTTCATTTTCTTGCCAATTTCTTTCCAGACAGCTTATACTAACTTAGATTTCTACCACTACATTATTTATAATTGTATTGTAATTAGTTTCAATCCTTTTGCTAAGCCAGTTTGCCATGATTTGCCATTCTTATGTTCTTAGTTGAGATTTGTTTCTAAGTTTCTCAGTAAATTTGCAATTAGTTAAAGATGGGCCCTACTAGTAATAATGACAATGAGAGCTAATTTTTCTTCAGCAACCACTGAGTCAGGTGCTCTGTGCAGCACTTTGCACACAGTCTGCAAAGCAGTCCATTTCAGTAAACATATAGTGGTGGGAAAAACTAGGTTTATAGTTGTAAGTGAAACACAGAGTTTATTCTTATATATTACTATATTATTGTATTATCTATTTGTATTATAACTTTGCCCACTCCTGTATCATATTGACTTTCTTGACAATGAGATTTAGGGAGGTTAAATACTTCTGATGTAGGTTAGAAATCTATAATTGCATTTTTAGTTTTCTTGTCATCCTAGTTTATCTTTACTTTTTTTACTTTTTTTAAATCTCAGCATTTTCTTTCTTTATAGATTTCAGTTCCTGGTTCATAGAGATCTTTTTGGGTCCTATTAAGGACATCAACCGGTTTCCTGAAATATTCTTTGGTTCTTGTAGTAAATAATTTTTACATGTGTATACTTTCTACATTTTCTCCAAATGTTGTCTAATTTCACTTGTTTTGCCAAAGTCTTTTTATCCATCCTAGGACAATGAAAATTCTATCTAGACTTGGTATTTGCCAACAAGCTGGGTGTGTAGCTTGTTTTTGGCCTTGCTTACTGACCACTTGTGAACTGTCAGGTCTCTTAAAAATATATATATATGTATAAAAACCAGGGGGCAAGTTGCCATGCACTGCTCTTACTGCAATCTTTGTTGAACACATTTTTGTCTAATGTGGCTTTAGTTTATGAGGAGGAATCTTCTCTTACTCTCTTCCTGGTTCTCTGGAACTGAACTGATTGCACTGAAGACTACAAATCTTACTGTGTCCTGACTTCATCATGTTTCTGCCCTATGGCACCTCATACTGTATGTATTGATTCTGCCTCCCAGAATGCATATGCTACTAGCAGTTCTGTCCTTTATCTGACACATCCCTGTGTGTTGTCTCTGTGTGTATTTCCTTCCTGAGTACTGCAGTTTCTAAATACATATTAGAAGAGAAGAACGAGAGGATGGAATGAGAACAGCATGTAGCTATTTCAGATTGCTTACTCATGCTACAGAGGGATGGCTGCCCAACTTTCTGATTAGTTCAAATGGTAGGTCTCCCAGCCAAGGGCGAGGCAAAGAGGGGCAGATGAAATTATAGCTCTATATTCATTAAAATGAGCGAGTGTGCTTTGTTTCAGATGGCAAAGTAGGCGTTGATTGCTAAAGTTTGGTTCTTCATTTACCTCCATTAGTAATGATGTTAGTAGAATTTTCTTCAAGATTCTGGCAATGTGTTATTTTTATTTATTGGAGCTGGTTTGACTTCATCTGGTTTTCGATCTTTACAGAGATTTTAGTATAACATTAGGGAAGTCTGTGTTACACATTAGTGAGCACCGTGCCGCTTTCAAACCAATATCCATAAATAAATTTTGATTATTAGTTATTTTTGAAAGAGCTTTGAGAGATTTTAAATATAATGCCAGTTTTTAACTTGGGTTTTAGACATAATTTCTTCAAGTAAAGAATGGTGGATAACTACCTCAATGACATTTCAGATAGGATTTTTTTTTCTAGTCTAAGTACTACTAGTACTGGGTTTTAATTGTATGGACCCATGAGATAGTTCTGATGTGCTTCACAGATCTGTTCTTCTGAGGCCTGTTTCTGAATCCTACTTCAGGAATTCTGTATGATAAAACTCATTCCTCCTGCCATAGTGTCAGGCACTTATATGCCGATTGGATTATATTACTGCCTAGAAATATTTTCCTTATGTGTGTATATTAAACCCAACTTTAATAATTTGCATAGACATCAACTCTGCATGAACATCAAAGAACAAATAGAACAGAAATGTTTACTACATTGCCAGTTAAAATCAAATTTCTCTCTTCTAGTGGAAGAAGTAAGCTTTACAGGAAACAGGAAGGAGATGTGATGTGAGAGAATGGTATTCGTTGGGCAGATTTTACCCTTCCTCAGCACGAAAGACAGTGCGATAGTGCTTCCTGCAGAAGTCAATGGCACTGAGCTGCAAGGGCGGAAGCTCTGAGACTGAGGCTGACTTTCCCTTCACGAGGCAGCTGGTTCAGACACACCATTCAGCCACATTGTAGTAAACTAAAGGAATCAGTAAGTCAATTAACACTCTTTGGAAGGATTTAAGGTCTTATGTGGTAATAGTCTTTCCTTTACATGTTACCTTTTTTTTAAGAGCGAAGATAATGAACATGAAATTCTTTTGAGTATTAAATGCTGTCTATTATCTAAGAAGATCAGAAAAATACTTGAGTGGTATACTAAATGAAGTAGAACACCTAGTTCTAAAACATGTTTTTAATTACACATGAATCAGTTATTAGAGTGTTTTTAATAAGCTGGTAGAGAGAATTTTTGAAGTCTAATATTTGTAATAGTAATAAAGTAGAATATAATTTTATATAGAAGTTATTTTAATTATATGCAAACTTTCGTTGGCATTGTGTCCTTATTATATGCTATATTAAAAATAAAAACTGGAATTCTTTGTAAAAGTAAAATCATGAAAATGATTCATATAGCACAGCACTAAAATGAAAAGTCACAGGGCTCCATATTGGTATATGAAATAATAGATACGCTTCACCCCATGGACAGTTTATATGGTTTCTGATAGAGCTCAATCAGGGTTCCAGTTTTATTTGTTGAATTAAAGGCACAATCACATAGTCTTTTGCATATGTACTTTGGAAAATATAAAACAATACAACAGATGATCATACTATGTTATACCACACTATTACATTTTACAGTACTACGTAAATAGAAAATTGGTAGATGTCTAGTTCCTCAAATGCCCTTTTTAATGCCTTTTGGTGAAGACTGTTATGTTTACTCAAGGGCTGATCTCTTTCGTCAGCCCTCAAACCTTGGCTGACCTCCCAGTGGTGTATTCAGATGCCTGTACAGAGCTCCACATGGGTTTTTAGACTACTCAGACTAGTCTTACTGAATATGGCTTTGTCATCTTTCCCTAGCTCCCATTTTAGGCCATTAGTATTTTCTGTTTCAATTAATATTTTACCATCTGTCTAATTACCTCATTGAAAACCATGGGGGCCATCTGAGGCTCTTCCTACGTGGGCCTGTTATATCATATTAACAGGTGCTCAAAACCATGCCCTCCTGGCTGCCTTGTCAGCTGTTACTCAGAATATGGCAGTGTCCTCCTTAAGGTACCTGGTTAAGGTATTCATAGTGAACATCTGTGCCATTTTCCTGTTTAAAACCCTTCAGTGACTCACCACTGCCCTGGGGTGAAATCAGAGCACCAGAGCATTGAGTACAGGTCTCTGGTAACTTACCTTGAGCACCCAGGACAGCCTGTCCTCCTCCCTTACCACCTTTAATTTAGGGCTTCCATGTTCCTGAGCTGTGTATGTGTTCAGGCTACTGCTCTGATCTCCTCTCCTGGCTGTTGCTATTTTCTGTGTAGAAGATGAAATTCCCTTCTCTACCCAATGTGCTCCTTCTCACCCTTCACATCTCAGCTTCTGTATCTTCTCCAGGATGTTGCCCCTGGTTTTACTCCTCTCCATCCCTTAGATTGGATTAGACATTTCTGTGTTCCAATGATACCAAGTGCTTAATCCTGTCTTTGCAATTGCCTGGGTGTACCCTTGATTATATCATCTGCTTATATGTCTTCCCTGTTTGAGGGTTGAAATCAAATCCAATGTGTCTAGTACAGTTCCTGGAGCATAGAAGATAATTGATAAATTGACTAATATATACAATTATAAATGCACCATTCTTTAATTAATGCTTTACTATAAATTTGCACATATATTTTCTCTTTGGTAAATTGGTTATAGGTACATGTATATCTATTTGACACATGCACATGTACACATCAATAACTAATTCTGTATACATACTAAGACTTTGATTTATAAAATATGACTTTCTTTGCTAAATGAAAGGCAATTGGGTATGAGTAAATGAAAACGTACCATTAGAATACTATTTCCTTCAATTGATTTTTTGGTGCATGGGGTACAGGTATAAAAACATAGTCAAACAAACTGCCAACTATTTTCGAACATTAAAATAACCTTTTCTAGTGCTGGCTATTGGCTTTAAAGAATAGTGTCCTATCTTCTCATCTGAAAAGAGCAAAACCTTTCGATCTCCACATTAGTGACATAAGTGTTTTGGCTTTTTAGCTTCTGAATGCCTGGTAACTATCAATGCTGGTTTAACTGTGACTTTAAATGGGCTTTTAAATCTAGGATATACAAAGTCATAGGTACATACAGTCATAGATAATTAGAAGCCTTAAGGTCTTTGAATTGGTCTGTAATTAAATTAACCTATGAGTATGAAATTTCAAAAAGAGAAAAAAATTCAATTTATAAGATAATTGTGTTATTATTGGGTAGGCAAATACTTACATGGCTTTATTTATTAAAGTAATGTTTTTCCATGTCAGTGGCTGTTTTAAAAGTGTGGCCAAGCTTAAGTAGCTCTACAAATTAAAACGGGACTTCAATTTTATCCTACAGAATTTACGTATGTTTCAGTGCATACTCATGTTTTGGACTGCACACTTAAATATATCTGTCCAAAGGATATATTTTAAGTACTTAAATATGAACATTAATCAGGAATAAAATCATCCTTTTGTTGCCTATTTCATGGGGGTAAAAGCCACTTCAAAGCATACTTTTTGTGCACTTTTTTTCCTGGATTCTAATCAGAACTAGGTTAGACCTTTTCCCTACATTTTTTGTATCTTTTTGTATTCTCCATTTTTCATCTTTTTATCTCTCTGTGCCACATTCTGGATAGTTTTTCCTGATACTTTTTTTACTTTTCTACCTTCCAATCCACTCATTCTGTCCTCTCTTACCAAGCATGGCTACTGGATTTTAATTTTGATCTCTATATTTTTCATATTTAGCACTTGCACTTGACTGTTTTTAAACCATCTGTGTCATTTTTTATGATTCCCTGTTCCCTGGAGATATTTTCAAGCTTGTCCTTTATTTCCTCGAACATGGAACTCATGCTTATTTTGATAATTTTAATATTTTAGGTCTCTGCAGGACTCTTTCTGCTTGTTTTTTTTTTTGTGTGTGTGTTTATCTTTTTGTGCTGGGTTGCTCCTTGTTAATATTCACTGCTTACATGCCATCCACCTGAAAATTGTCAGAGTTTATGGTGTTCTTAAGAATGGTTATTAGAGACACAAAAAGGCCATCCATGACTACTTTCAAAATAATATTCAATTAACTAAAATTACAAATTAAAAATTCTAATATTCCTTAAGCACTTAAACTTATAAATCTCATTATCTATTTCTAAACCACATATATAATTTTAAAAGTCACCTTCAAGGGAGGATTTGGTTAGCACTTAGTCTCATTTACAAATTAGATGATTAACCTCCTTAAACAATAAGGCATGAGTCAAAGGAATGGGAAGCAAGAATGTAAACTTATATCATTCACTTCTAGTCAGTGGGGACAACTGGATTTCCAAGGGCCTGTTGACTCAGTGGTCAGCAGATAGGGTTGTGGGACAAGAACAGTGGGTAGTTTTGGTTGACTCACTCAGCAGGCAGAGTCGTGGATATGGCCAACAGTTGGGAGTTATAAGACATGGTGAGCAGGGGAGGAGTGGGTCACAAGGCAGAGGCCAATGCCTCAGTTTCCCTTGGAGCCTGTAAAATAAACTAGTGAAACAAGTTTTGTAGTGAAATGCACAATGCAAGGAATGCAGTTTGTCAGGTAGCCAGAGTTAGAGTTTAAACTCCTAGTCAACTGGAACAGTGTCAGAGACCAAATTGCAGAAGGTTCTAGATGCTCGGTTATAACATTTTGGTACTAGAATCTTCAGCAGCTAGGCGTTTTCAGATAACTTAGATCTTTTTCTTCTTTGGAAATGAGTTGGTGACTGTATTCAATTTAGTTCTCATTTAGAATACACCTTAGTGGTAAGAGTCTGGAGGCCTGGATTAAACCCCTAGCTTTCATCCCGTTTACCTTTGTTATTTTAATTGTCACTTAAGTTCTCAGTTTTAGTTCATAAGAAGAGGGTAATATTCATGTGAAACTATTTTTGTGAAAGGATAGTTTTTTGAAAGTAGCTAGAGTAGAGAGCCTAACAAACAGGAAGAGCTCAGCAGTGTATATTAATTTTCATTACATTTGGACATGAAGAGCTGGAATCCTCCTAGTTCCATTCCTCTTTGAATCGCATAAGGGGTACAATTTAATTTTTCAACTCTTGCTGAGAATTCACTCTGACATTTTTCTCTTTTCAGGTAGATGATATTTAGTAGAATTTTGAATAAAAACACGTGATCACCCTATTTACTATAGAAGCTTCTTACATGTTTTTCATAACTGAAATGTATTTTCCCCATGTTAAAATTTCTTTTGAAAAGATAACTAGCAAGACCATTTAAAATAATTTCAACAGTGTTTCATTTCTTCCATGTATCATAAAGTTTAAGTGGGCAGATTTAACCACAGGAAAAATAAAATCTTGAAAAACACTATAATTCTGAGTATTACACGAAGAAGTGCTTGGGCTAAGATATAGGACAAGGAAGAAATGGATTGATTGAATGGAGAAGGGTTTTGCCTTACTAGGTTGAGTAGATGGAACTTAAGAAAAAGAATTTTTCCTCTCAACGAACAACTTTACATTGTGTAGTTGACACAGGACCCTATAACCCCTACGTATCATGTGGGAAGCAAGTTTAGAAATCACATAACCATTCCTTCCATTTTGTAAGTGAGCAAAATGAGCCTCAGGGAGGTTCTGATGTATATTTGATAGTTTCTTTAAAGAGGAACTTGTGAATTTTTTGTTAGGATGAACTGCAGACACCAGCCTCTTCATTTCATGTGAGAAGAAACATACCTGGAGCCTCTGAAGTGCACTGGCAGTGACACGCCAGAACCCAGGCCTCGGACCCTGGTGCCAGCATTCCCCCGACAGAGGTCAACACACGTGCTAAATGGGCAAGAGTAACATACAGCTTTTCTATCAGCCTGAAAATTGTGAAGGGAAATTGAAAATCATCTGAAGTGTACAGGAAAGCAAACAAATAATCAGTTTGGCCAACAAATAATCAGTTATTTGCACACAGTTTTGTTGATCCTTGGCTATTTCTTGGAGGCTCTGCGTTCCTGAGTACAGAGAGGTTTTCATGGATATATTTTAAGGAACATTAGAATGTTAGTCTGACATTCCCAAGTGTTTCAACCTAAGGTGAATTTGTCCTGACAAGAGACACATTTCTTTAACTGCCAAGCTTCAGTGACTGTTGTCCTTAGAGGCTCCGCTGCCAGACTTCTCTGCTTGTCCATGTAAAGGTTGACCCATTCATTCAGCTCAACTGCCCACATAGTTGCAAGACCAGGAGTCTGGGAAGAGAAACCCAAAAGGAATAGTTCTGAGTACTTACTCAAGTAAAAAAGCAGCAGATGAAAGGGGAAAACTCAATGTGAACAAATATCAAGAAAATAAGAATGATTTGTAATCCATCATCATTGTGTAACTAGATGTCCTTAAGTCTTCTCTACTTTTGGTCACCTGGACTTTTCAAAGAAAAGATGCATGCCCAAGTTAAGACTATGTTGAATTTAAAGGGGATAGACCAGGAGAGACATCTAAAATTCTGCTCCTTGTCCCTTCAGAGGTGCGAGGTTTCAGGTGAGCCCTCTCTTTTGCCTGTGCTAGCAAACCCTCACCAAGAATGCGGCACTGCAGCACAATAACTTATTTCAAACTCCAGGTGTGTATGCAGAACCAGTATTTGGCCTTAAAAAAATTTATTACAGATGTCTGGAATCGAAGACTTGACTAGCTGCAAACATTACCTCATACTTCATTTGACACTAGCACAGTTGGGGGGAGATTATAAAGGTAAATAAAAATGTGCTAAAATGTAAACGTGTGCTATTTCTTTAGCAAATTGGGTTTTCTTGTTATAGCCATTTTAGTGTTTTATGAGTCAGATAATAGAAATCCTGAAATTAGGTACAGATTTACAGCTTGTTAGGGGAACAGTTCCCACTAATCCCTTGAATATTTGATACTCTTGGTCGCTTTCTTGAACTTAATGAGAATAGCTTCTTTTATGTCATGTCTCTTTTAGAGTTTTCAGAGTCTGCAAGTTTTGATGACAGACAGAAATGGAATGTCTTGCATTGAGATCTAAAGAGTGACTATAGCGAGTGCACCAGGGCATTTAATAGATTGGTGTTCTTCTTGTGTTCATGTCATGTTTTCCCACCCTGAGGACAGGTCCCCAGGTGGTAAGCACCATACTGTGATTGTTTTGGGGAGGCCAAGGAGGCAGAGCACAGAGAACAATCAATACCATTTGATGATCATCAGCAACAAGAAAAAGTGGCTAAAGGGAATGGAATATCCTAGCAATCTGACCTCATTGTCATATTAACTAGGTTGAAAAATGACATGCAGACCTGATCTGTGCAGCAGAAGCAAAGAGTATTTATTTAAAATAAAATATTTAGATGAGGGAAGTGCTTGGGATATCTGGGTTATTTTTGGATTTGTGGACTCAGCATGTTTGTAATAGGTTACTAAGCAGCCTTTTTAAAGGGCTGGGCACGGAGAGCTTGTCCTGGCCAATGAAACCACCTGAAATGTGCCAGTAGAAGAATCTGATCATGAAATAATTGGTTAACTATCAAATTCTTATAGAAGTCAGCCAGTTACACACTTGTGATAGTTCCAAATGCCCTGCTTTTGCTTTGGAGCCATCGCAAACTTTTCTTGTCTCTATTCCAAAGGTCAGAATCAAGTTCCCTAAACATGTTTCTCGACTGTTGGAGTCAAGTGCAGACCTAGTCACCAAGAGCTGAGACAAGTGGCTCTTGAAAGAACTCCAATATTCTTGTTAACTCTCCACGACAGCCCAGGATATACCTGCTTGTCTGTGCGGAGAACCCAGGATCCCAGTTCACTTTGTATCTTTTTTCAGTTCACAGGCTGTGACAAGTATGTTTTGGTCCACTAGAACAGTCATTGCAAAAGTGCATTTTTAATTCAGTTCTGGGATTTTTGAATTGGTGTTGCCTAGTGTTAACTATTCTGACATTTATGGCTGCGTTTCATCTGGGAAACCATGTGTGGTTGTAATGGGGAGTTGGCAGGTGCAAGAAAAGCGTGAGTGAAGCTTTATTGGCATTGTTTAATTCCTCAAGACTCCTTTCAGAAAGTGAAATAAGAAATATTGACTGAATTGGAAGGACTGGCATGTTCAACCCTGTTAAAAATGTGACCCAATTCTGAGTTCACATGTTACTCTCTATTGACATCATTGCTGTAGAGACAAATACAATATTGGGTTTCAAAAAATTATTTTTTATTTTACCTCAATAATTATTTTTTCCATAATGAAGAGCAAGTAACCAGTTAATAAAGAAATAGGGATCAGATGGCCTCTAACTGATGTGAAAAATCACAAGTGTTCACCCAGTCCATGTGTTATGAGTTATAGAATTCTTCTATATAAAATCCCTTATCAGTCTTAAAAAATCAATTTATTGAAGGAGATGGCCAAGAGTATCATCATTTTAAAGTAAAATATCTGACTTCACCTGCCAGCAGGAGCCAATTTGATATCAAGGTCTGTCAATGATTTAACTTGTTCTTTTTGCTGATGTCAGTGTGAGTGTGATACTGCTTTCAGTTATCAGTGAGATCTCCGCCTTTCTACAGAGAGAGAATATATATATATATACATAAATATGTATAATATGTATGTTAGAATAATGATTTTGGTTTTATTATAAATTATGATTTTATTCTTCATGTTCATACATGTAACAAAGTTTCATGTTGGTCTACTTTGGTGTCTCTCGTTTTTTTTCATGATTTTCCACTAAGTAGTTTATTTTTAGACATTTTCCCTCCTAATTGCTCTCCATTTCCCTTGTATGAAATTAAATACTAAGAAGAGTTTCTTGGGTAGGGTTTTTTATACACCTGAAAACCCAATTTTTATCCTCTTGGGAGTAACATAGCCCTCACTGAAAATGAATAGTTTATTGGAAATGAATTTATGTATAATAAACTAATTTCTAATTTTTTATTTATTATAATACAATTATTTTTAGTGTAGAAAAATAAGAATACAAAGCAAAGATAACATAAAAGCTACCCACCAGCTCACCCTCCCAGACATACAATCACTGATAATTCTTTGATGTATACCCTTGCAAATATGCCTTGACATATCATGTTTAGTATTTCAGACAAACCAAAAAATAGATTGTACCATATATATTGTTTAGTAACTTGCTTGACTCATTGAATAATATTCTATGAACACCTTTTCAGGTGAAAAATAGATATGTACAATACCATTTTCATTGCTTTGTCATAATTTATTTAATCAGTACTCTATTCTTTCACATTTGGGTTATTTTAAAAGTCATTGCATTGTTTCAAAATTATTTGAAACGTTACTGCACTATTTTGTAACTAAAACTTTTTTGCACATTAATTCCTTAAAAATTTTCAGAAGCATAATTAAAACCCATGCACACTCTAAAGACTTTTTGCAGGAATTATACACTGGTTTACATCGCAACCAGCATAAGTGTCCCTCTTCCTGTAATTTAACCAGCAAAAAACATTATCAATTTTTAAAATATTTGCCATTTTGATGCATAAAGTACTTATTATTATTTTAATAAGTATTTATATTAGTTTCAGTTTATAGCATAATGCTGGGATTTTCAACCAATATATCACAAGAATTTCTAAAACATGGAATACTTGACTATTTAGTCAGGAGCACTAACATCTTTTCTGTTAGGTTATCAAATTAAAAACGGCAACAGCCAAAGCAACAATAGCCGTCCAGTGTGAATGAATAAAAAAAAAATACTGCCAAAATGTTCCGCAAAAAATATATTTTTTGTTGTTCTGCAGTATGTTATTAATTAGTTTATATGTGCCATGAGATGAAAAAGGTTGAAAATTGCTGGCATAGTGGTTATATTTTTCCTTTTTCTAATTTATAAAAATGAGTATCTGATTTTTTTTAACATGCAAGTGTATAAAGTCAATGCAAAAAAATTCTTGATATGAGAACAAGCAATTTCTGAATATAAATTCACATTAAGGCAAAACCACTATTTGTATTTAAGATATAGACCTGTTCAAGGAAAAGTAGGATTACTTAGATAGGACCTTCTTTGGTTTAAGAGAGGATTATGAGGACCAAGCAAAAATGGCCTTTGGGTTTAAGATTTATTAAAATAAATATTTTTCAAAGATGAGGATAGTCTGTAAGTTGCTAATATGGCACAGAGAAATTATCTTCTGTCATATGCCTGTAAGTTTGCTTCTTATGTGACAAGCTTGAGATTTTGAGGAGTTAGAGAAATAGCTCTTTTATATGGGAGATTATATACCTGATCATTTACGTAGTTTAATATACATCACTGATCCCCAAGAGTTATATATACTTTATCATTGGGATGTTTGGACTCATTTCATTCTGGTTTTATTTAATTTGTTGAATCAATTAATTTAGTCAATTCATTGCTATAAAATAGTAACTAATTTATCTAAGACTCAGTGGTCTGAACTACTTCCTCTTCATAAGAGGAACCTCAAGATTTATGAATCTTTCTCACATTTTTTGCAGTAAATTTATGTATCAAAATATGTCTTTGCATGCATTTTATTGGCTGCACCTGAGTTAAGCTCATTATCCTTAACTTTCTGGTTGTCACATTTAATTATTTTTTTAAATTTTTTCCTTGAAGACATGCTCATTGATTTTAGAGAGGGAAGAATAGAGGGAGAAAAAGAGGGAGAGAGAAACATTGAAGTGAGAGGAAAACAGAATTGGCTCCCCCTTGTACATGCCCTAACCAGGGACCAAACCCACAACCCAGGCTTGTGCCCTCACTGAGCATCAAACCCATAACCTTTCAGTTTATGGATGACACTCCAGGTTCAACATACTGAGCTAATGCTGTCTTGATTAATTATTAAGCTCTGTTTTAAAAAAAGAAACAAAAATCAGAGAGCTAAATTATTTTTAATGAAATATTGAGAAATGGTTGTAACCATTGCTTATTTCTAAACTGGGACATGTCTCTTGACAATATTGTTTTGCTTTTGAAATGACATGCTATCAAAGGACTGACGACTGTGTTGTTTTTTCTCAGACTATGATAATGAGTCTGTGTTAGACTATGTTATCAGTTCTTCACTCTTCAGCACATTAGGAAGAGTAAAGAGTGGTATCAAGTGCTACACCAACTTCAGCTGCTAGGAAGACTGTGGGTAGAGACAAGCATGCCATTTATTTATGGTTAGGATCCTTTTATCAAAAATCTCAGTAACAAAGTAGATGAGAATACATTAAAATCAAAGAAACATTAACTTCTGACAGAAAATCCCAAACACTTAGCTTCATTAAACATTTTGCCAAGACTTGTTATATTGTAGTGTATGATAAAGAACATGGGCAAAGAGTATAAGGAATTCACATATGGACGTGCTTAGTGTATCCCACTGTGTTACAAGTTAGTTGAGTACATTTTATCTTCACAACATTATGGTACCTATTTAAAATATGAGGAAACCAAAGTTCAGAGAGGGTGATAGCTTCCTGGCTTGATCTACACACTATATAACTGGTCTGGAAGCAGCATTGATGTTATTTTGAACCTTGCCCTTGCCATGACCATTGATATAAATGCATAGTAGTATAACAGTCTTATAAAAGCAATGATAAATGTTACATGGTTGTATATATTGGCCGGTGGGTCTGAGAAGTCCTTGGTAGGGAGCTTCTAAGCCTCTCACTGACTCAGCAACAAAGGAGTGACCACCTCAAGAGCCAGCTGATCTACTGCTGAGATCCCAGCTCCGATACCTCAACCTGTCCTCAGACTGAAAATGCTGAGTCTCCTAAGGGGTAAATAGTTATGGTATAGCACATATCTCCCAGACTCCTTCTCTGAATGGCCCCAGTTATCCACTGCACTGCCTGAGACCCTTAATGGAGAACATAAATAGCAACCTGAAAATCTTTGATATTATTCCTACAGTTTTACTCTTGCATGAAAGCTGAAAAAGTGTGCATCAGCTCCTTCTGAGTTTTTTCCACCCTGTACGCATACATACTTGTGTGAGTTCTGCTAGTTAGCTTCACATGCTATCACAGTCTGAACCAGGGCCATACCAGAAGGTAAGAAATTTTTGCCTTCATTAAGTCTTTCTCTTGTACCAGGTGCTTTCATTATTTAGGTACTCCTTGAATTTCACAGTTAGACAGCTTCACATGCATGTTTCCCTTCCAAGTAACTTCCTTTACTAAGTGTCATGTAGTCTAATAATGATTCACCACCTCATGAGGATTTCTTTCTTACTTTTGGAGGTGCTGTCATAGGAGCATGGGCAGGCCTCTACATCTCCAATGTCCCATCTCTCCCTGCCATTTCTCCATTTGGAGATGGAACCCTCACCTGACCACCAAGGAAGGACTTTGTGCTTAGTCTCTCGTCCCCAGCAAAGTCCAGATGCTGCGTTGCTTTTCTCTGTCCAGCTCCTGTCACACCAAATTGATGTTCATTCTTGCCCTTTCTATGGCATGAGGCCCCACTTGCTCACAAGATGGACAGATTGGGCATAGAAAGACCCTGTCCTTACACCCTGTTCTAGGTTATCCTTCCCTGGTTATGTTCTAGAACCCTGTGGAGAGGTGGGGAGAGCAGAGGTAATGGCAGGAGTAGGCAGCTTTCTGGGGGCTGTATCCTCTAAAAGTTTATATCTACCTGCTGCGTTGTCTGCAGTTCTTGTTTTAAAAAAGTAGATGCCTTCTAGTATTCTGATGCTTGTATAATAAAATACATTTAATTCCATTTATCTTGTTTAATCTCAGAGATTCCTTTTTAAATGCTTTAAAACTTTTTGCTAGTTGTGGTTTTGCTAACTTTGTTTATTTCTGGGAAAAGTATTTGTACTTGGTCCCTTTAACCTACAGGAACTAAATGTTACTTTCTCATCTCTTATGAGTACTAGACTGAGAAGTCATGCAGTCACGGAGTGAAGGCAAGATTAACACCCAAGCTTGTGTAATTCTGAAAGTCCTACTGGTTGTGTTATCTGTGCTGCTCTCCCACAGTATACATGGCCCATTGCTGAATTTGAAAATCAAATGGAGTGGAAAATTGCAAATAGGGAGAGAGGAATATTTACTTATTTGAATTTATATATGATAATAAGTTTACTAAAGTGAATAGCCAAGTAATGTGCTACAAATAATATATTTTATACCAATGCTATATTTAAAAGATGACAGAGGCAAACCATACATTCTTTTCAGCATTGGATTTGTTTCTGCAGAGACTTACAGAGTGGCTCTTGAGGGAAAGGAAGAAAGACTGTGAGAATGAAGATAGGTTATCTGGTTGGGTGGGGTTGCGAGAATTATGAACTCATGCAGGAGGGTGCAGCACACATCTGGCCTTTTATGAAGTTAGGGGAAAGTGTGACATTCATTCCTATTCACGTGTTAAATTACATATTTGGTCATGAATTGTTTTTCTATGTTTTTAAAGATTTTTCTCAGTGTGTATTTTCTAAGGAGACATGGATGGGTACCTGGAATACTCTGGGGAAAGTAACGACTGAAGTTGATGCCTTTCAGACTCCATGAATAATATATGAGGAGCCTGTCAGAGCTCAGCATACTGTTCAAATAGAAATTCTCTGGCTGTTGGAAATGTTTCATTCACGTTTGTTGGTCTTAACTTTCCATTTTGGGGTGATCTGTTCTAATCTAATGATAAATGACATGATTCCATCATTGTCAGAAATTTTAACTTGGTCACCATTAGCCTTTCTCTTAGTTAATTTTCTCACAGGAATTATATAGTATGCTTATTAATGGTGGTATTTGGGGTATGGTTGATCCTTGAAGCTTTCTAAATCATAATGCTGTTAGGCTTATCATTTTTATTAATGAGATTGATTGCAAAATTTGTTGAGCATTTTCAAGTTTCTGTTTCCTCAGTTCATGGTTAGAAAAGGGCACTCACATCTTTGGGATACGGATATGCCTCTGCTGGAGGACTGAGTTCAAGATATTCCCTAAAATCTGGATCTCCATGTTATGAAGAGTCATGCATCCTCGTCTTACTTGTTTCTTACTTACTATTTTCTGAGACCTCGGAGAGGTCTTCAGAAACCAGCTTACATTTGGATGTATTTTTTATTTGATTTTTATTTTGTTTCCATTTTTAGTCTCACAGTGTAAATTTTTGCCATGCTTCCTCTGAGATTACTGGTATTTTTCTACCTTGGCAGAAATAGCCTTTAAAATGTCTTTTAAAAATTTTGCCATTTTTTGTGGTTGGCAGGAGTGACACTCAAAATGTTTAGCCGCTGCTTCCTCAAAGGCACTAATGAGTCTGCACAGCCACTCTGGACAACCACAAGGGACACGAGCTATTAACAGCAGAGGTGGCTGTGTTCGCACACAAGGACTGAGTAGTTGCTGGTTGGGGATATTTGTGGAGTATCTGTCTCAACTTTTCTGTCTTTTTGCTTTTTAGTCACTGCACAGTCAACATCACAGATTGTCAAAAATGTTGACAGAGAAACTGCTGGGGTAGCATTTCAAGTGACACTGATGAAGGAGCTTCTATGCCAGTTTCCTGTGGACTGGTAATAATTAGGGGGTTCAGGGCAATTTAAAATGTATTTATTATATTTTTGATGTGTTCAGTTTTACTTTTGTCTTATCCTTTTTCTGTGAATGCAACATGCTCCACCAATATTAATTTCCAGCATTTGCACCTACTGTATGGGAGTTAACTCCCCTCTATTTAAGATAAAGTTAACAAAGCAGAGAGATTAAATCTGAATGCTGTCAGGTCAGTGGTAAAATCAAGGTCAAGGCTCAGAGCAGACAGTTCATTTACAACCCTGATTTTTCATGTTTCTCTGAAGTCCAGGCCTGGACTCTTCTAGGTAGACAGGCATGTTTATTTAAATACTTTCAAATGGTTTATTAAAGTAGACATATCAGTATTTTCTCTATGCAAGTGAAATCCTGAAGAGATTACACAATTAAAAAGGCAATAGATGTGACCTCACCCTTTACAGAACCAAAATTCCCTTTAGCTGAAGGTGCACTTGGAGAAAAAGAGTCACCATTTTTCAAGAGGAATGTAATCTGTTTATGTTTGTTGCTCTTCTATACCAGAGATTTTTTTTTCTGACAGTCTGAATGTGTTATTTAGCATTACCTAGGGAATTGCATGCTCTTCTCCCTCCATTTGCTTCCTTACTTAACAGAGAAGGGAGAATGAATTTAAGGACCCACAATGTCTTTTTTTAATTAATTAATTAAAGCTGCACTTTGCATTAGGACTTGCCTCTCCCCTTTCTTGGTTAAGCCACAGGACCCAGCTTCTTTCCCATACTTTCTTTCTGAAGGGCAGGGGAAAAGGAGATGAGAAACCTCGTGTTCAGGTCATCCTCTGTCAGGTCTGCCCAAGACATGGGAAACTGGAAGATATTCTTTGGATATCTTTGAATATCTGCTTTAACCAGATATATGCCACTAAGAAAAGTACTGTGTCATCTCTGCTGTCAAATGAAGCCAGCTAGTAAGTGTAAAGCAGATAGATTGAAGTGAAGAATTAAAATGAGCCAAAACACTCAGTCGAGTAAAACTTGCATTATTTTTTGAACAAAAGGAAGTTAAGTGCTTAAATATTATGGTAGCATCACAAAATCATTTTATTGTAGATGAATTAGGAATAGTTTCGTCTATAGGAATTAAAAGACTGAAGATAAAATTTTAAGTAACTTCAGCCAGCTTTATTATTTAAAAAATTGTAGTAACTTGTCTTAATTCTTTTTATTGTGCTAATTCCTTGTCAAATTATTTCTTGACAGAAGGCATTCACGAGAAAGCCTTTCCAGGAATTCTTAACCAAATAGAAAATATACTAGCAGTATTTACATAATAGGAGTAGAGTGCTGAAAACTTAAATATGCTATATTACGTATAGCAGAGCAGATGAAAGTGCTGGTTCTGGAATTAGATGATTTAGGTTTCAATCCTGGCTCTCCACCTACTGTACTTTGGGCATGGATTTAACCCATCTCTGCCTCAGTTTCCCGATCTCTAAAATGACATAGTACATACAGCTAAGTCACAGGGCTGGGATGAGGACTGATGTCATGTAAGTATCTCAGAATAGTGCCCAGCCCAAAGTCAGTGCTCTAAAAACGTGAGTTGTTATTACTGAATAAACATCAGACTCTTTGTACTGTTAATAATTGTATCACTCCCTCTCTTAAGGGTAAACATTAGTCTCATCTACATTAAATTGTCATCTTCTCAATTATTAGTGTCCAAAAATTTTTTTGTTTCTTAACAAAATCTTTTACAAGCTCCACATTGTGTTTCGACCCTCTCCGACTCCCCACCCACCGCAGCCCCCCAGCCTTCATTAAGGGGTCAATTATGATGATGAGTACAGACCTTGCCTTGTTTTCCACTTGATTGCTTTTACTTCCCTGGCACATAAACCACGATGTTAGACAAGATGGGTTTGGGGATAGCAGAGACCCTTTTAGTGTAAGGTGGAGATGATACTGATTGCACCACAATGTTATTTTCAGTTTAAGTAAATACCTGTTTTGTTGCTTGTTCAGAATGGGCAGTGAGGTGAAGATTAAACACAGCAATCACTGGGCAAGGCAGAATTAATTCTTGGAGAACTTTATAACATGCTGCACCATAGTTTTAAAAGGTCATCACAGTGCTACTTAATATTGTTAATGTATGGGGTATTGTTTTCCATATTGAATCCCAAAGTGCTTTCAGCTGCTTGTTAGCTGCCAACCCTTTTTTCCACCCAGCGTTTTCTATTCCTTTCCCTCCCTCACTGCCCCCACCCATCTCCTCTGCTTGATCCTTCCAGATCTTTGAGCTCCGCATCTCATTCCCTGTACTACCCTCTTACCACCACCCCTGTTGTATTTTTTATGCTAAATAAAATAATTGTGCAATGCAAGCCTGCTGGGGTAATGTGACATTGGTTTTTGCATATTTTTTATAACATAAGCCAGAGAAGGATGATGAATATTCTCTTATTTACAAACAATATATACATAATTCCATTTAACTAAAGACAACAGCTTAGGCTGCCTTTTGATTTAACCTTACTTGCTACTTTAGATAAAGGACCTACACAGGCTTTCCACTGAGCAGGCATTTTGCCTAAAAATTGACCCTTTGATAGCAGAGCCTTGCAGGGCAGATCTGCATTCCACTGGTGCCATTAGCCTTTCGTATGCATGTTGAGAAGCAGCATACAGAGTTGGATTTATCCCAATCAGTTTAGAGTCTAGCTGAAACTTGCACCAAGTATAAAAGAAACAACTGAAGCCAATTGCTCTAAAAATAGGTTCCCCGGTTAGAATGTGCAGTTTTGGGCTAAGAGCCTTACTTGCATTCTGATATTAACTGTAACAAACTAGGGTGTCGGTTACAATTTTATAGAGCCCAATTATCTTGCTGAATAAAGAATGGGCTTGGTATTGGTTGTGATAAAGAATTACTGCCATATATTGGGTTGGCTGAAAAGTTCATTTGATTTTTCAGTAAAACTAAGAGACAGTTTTCATTTTCACCACTAACTTTATTGAACTACAATAAAGTATTCACCGTTTTGTTCCACTCCCTTCTGCCACCTTTGAGGCAACTTCATAATTCCATCTTCCCAGAAATTTTTATCTTTCTGAGCAAATAACTATTCCAGGTGCCATTTACAGTCTTCCAGGGAAATGATACTTTTTCCATTAAGAGAATTTTGTAAAAACTGAAATAAATGGAATTCTGAAGGTAAAATGTCTGATGAATATGGTGGATGAATCAGAACTTACCAGCCATGCCGTAACAGTTTTTGCTTTGTGATCAAAGAAACATACAGTCTTGCATTATCCTGTTGGAAGATTATGCATTTTCTGTTGACTAAGTCCAGACGCTTTTTGTTGAGTGGGGCTTTAATTTGGTCTAACTGGGGAGCAGTGCTTTTTGGAATTAATCATTTGGCGTTCCAGAAGGAGCTCATAATAGAGGACTCTCTCCAATCCTGCCATATACACATCACTTTCTTTGGATAAAGACCAGCCTTTGGTGTGGTTAGCAGTGGTTCGTTTTGTGTGCCCTACAATCTCGTCCATTCCACATTATTATGAAGTATCCACTTTTCATTGCCCATCACAATATGTTTAAAAAATGGAACATTTCCTTATATTTAAGTAGAGAATTGCATGTAGAAATAAGGTCAAGAAAGTTATTTTCACTTAACTTATGTGGAACCCAAACATCAAAGTGATGAACATAACCAAGTTGATGCAAATGATTATCAGTGCTTGATTTGGATATTTTGAGTTTGTTGGCTATCTTCTGCATGGTATAACATGGATTGTTCTCCGTTAATGTCTTGGTTTGATCATCATCAACTTCAACTGGTCTAACCCACTGTGGAGCATTGTCCAGCAAGAAAATCTCCAGCAGGAAACTTCGCAAACCACTTTTGATACATTCAATCAGTCACACAACCTTCTCCATATGCTGCAAAAATCTTTTATTGCATTTCAGTTGCATTTTTACCTTTCTCAAAATAATAAAGCATAATATACCAAAAATGTTTGTTATTTTCTCCCACCTTCATATTAAAATGGCTACACAAAAATTCACCAGAGAGAATACATTGCCAGATTATAAATGAGAACAATTTGTCCCTCCAAATTAGTCTAGGCAGGAAACTAATTTATTGGAAATCCACATTGGTAATACACATATGTTGGTAATGTGTATTACTTGTTAATTCTATGTAAGAGACTCCACTTTTATTCAAGATAGGAACCTATTTGAAAAGAAAACTATTTCTCAGTAGAGTCCTCAACTCAGCAATGTCTGTGCTTCATGGAGCTTAATAAACAGTTGCTGGCTCTTGAATTAATACATGACTGTTCCACAAGAAGTGCTAATATCTACCTTCAAGGGTTCTTTTGAAGAACATACCTCTGATAATACATGGTAGGGACTAGCACTTCACAAATGATAGTATTATTTTAAGAAAACAGATTTTCCGTAAAGATAGAGACTCATGTTGACAAAAGAGACCTGTAGAGAATTTTTATGAGTCTATTTGAGCCAAACTGATAGGTACTGGGGAGAAAGATCTCAAATGCTCTGGAGAATAACAGCTTTGCAGTTTGTTTCATGCATTCGAGATTAGGGAGGCAATATAAGGAAGATTGCAAGAAGGCGGAAGAAAGCAAGGCAGGAATTGGATCACAGAACAGTTAAGATTTTGTGCTCTCTTGAGGGAGGTCACAGCTTATTTCAAAGGTGTGTTAACCTAGATTCACAAAAATGATGGACAAGACTTGCTTAAGGCAGAGATAACTTTGACTGAAGAAGAATGCCTGGAGTATGACTATCCACTGGGTCCTCCCAGTTAGGAATTTGTGATCAGATCACCCTGTGAGGTTCACTTTCCCTAGAACTCCCTTTTTCTCATCCATACATAGAAAAATCACATCTTTTATACTGATCTCTCATATTCAAGCTCCTAATGCTCCTTATCTGTGCTGCTTCGAACTACTATCCCCTACTGAAAATGCCATACTAACAGCTGTGCCTTAATGTTACCCAAGTGACTAGCACCATGGTATTCCCCATTGATGATTAAAATAGTATTTGCCATTGATAAAAATTGGACCACTTACGCATCTCATGGAGTCTTAGCCTTTCTATTCTCAACAAGCTGAAAAAGCTGATTTAACCCAATGTGTGGAAGCAGAAATATGTTAAAAGGATATTTACTTATTATATGACCATATGCTTACAAAATTATGCCAACACATGTCCACAGAGACCTATGCCTGTGGGAATTTAAGTACCATGGCATTTATTAATGGAAACAAATGTCTCCAGCAAAGACAAGGCATAGTACTAAAAGAGTAGTAAAAATGAGAAAAGATGAAAAGAATATTGTGCATGTACACACTTAAGAAAATAATAAGGGAGTCAGGGGGCCAGGGAACAAAGCTGGGTACATAGGGGAAGGCTGAAGAAACGTGAGAGGCTTGCTAGCAAAGTCACTCAGGCTGCTGGTTTGTGAAACCAGTATATATGTAGGAATGGTAATAGACTCAGAGATAAAGCCGTAGCAAACCGAAAGGCCTATTTTAGAAAGGAACAAAGAGTCTTCTACACACTGAGGATTTCAGTAACATCAGAGTATGCTGAAATTATATATATAAAAAATAACCTGATATTCCCAGGTCATCTGGAGAAGGAAATACTTTTGAAAAGGAAGTGGTAATGAGGGGGGAAAGTCTTAGAAAGTCAGATTGTGGAATGGGTTGGTGGGTTCATTATAAGTATTTAAATTTCGGTCAAGGAGGTAGGTTTCTGATTCTGTGTCTTACGAATAAGGTGACCTATCAAGCTATAACTGTGATGTCTGCTGCTTTCCTGCCTGTTTTATCTCCTGGATGCCTGGAATAATCTGAGAAGAGACAACAGAAAGCAAGCATATGTTTAATACAAAGGCTTCATGAAATCTGTGAGCCTGCTGTGCATCAAGTCAATGTAATTCATTTACTTTTTTAAAGCGGTGATGATACACTCTTTCCTCTGGATGACAAATTACAGAGCACATCTGAAAAGCCCTCTCTTTGGGGAAAACATTCTGCCTCTTTTTTCCCCTGCATAGCATCTTTATTATGTATGATGAATAAAAAAGGCAACATTGACTGAAAAGCCCTAAGAAGAAAACAAAAACAGAGAAAAGCAGTCAATTTGAATATGTGATTGTAATAATGAACACAAAGATAACACACATACTGTATGCATAGCTTTGAGCTAGAAGAAGTAGTTCATTTACAATTTTTTGCTACTGTCTAATATATAAGTCATGGCTAAGTCCTATTGTCTTTTCACTATATTGGGACAAGAGACTAGAACTGGTAAAGTCTATTGTAGCAGGGGCCACAGTGAATGATTATCTCTGTAGGCTCTAATGGATTAGCTGCAAATTGTACTCGTTCTCTAAGAAATACACCAAGAAAATAGCTTTACTTTCATCAAAGGATGCCTTTACTAGTTATTACAAAGATTTTTGTTAGTCACTGTAGATTTTTGTTATACCTTCAATGGGAAAGATTTACCACTGATGTGTCGATATTATGATATATGTTAATGTTTGTCTTCAAGTTTTTCAGTGTATTTCCACACATCCATTCCAGATACTTTCCTGTCTCCTGAAAATATCAGTATTTCTCTTTTCACCTAATTATTTCTTTCTCTAATAAAAATCAAGGTCATCTAGCTTGACCACCCTCATCTACTTTTCTTGAGGTTAAATTCTCTCTCCTGTGGACCCAGAACCACAGGAAATAGAAGGATATCTCCCCTCTGAGTCAAGTCCTTTTGTCATCTGTGACTTTGGTCTTCTTTCTACCTGCCCCAGGAATCTTTTATGTCCAACATCTTTCTTTCTGGGGTTCTTTGTATGGTATATACTTTCCCCAAACTATTAGGCTTCTAGGAATTTATAGCTCCCTTTTAACTTGGGGAAAACATTCCTTCGGTTCAAATACTCATCATCATTCATCCAGTAAACATCTGTTAAATACCTATGTATCACTTAGTGTTGGTTGTTTGTAAGTTACAAAAATAAATGTTGGTTACCTAAAACAAAGAAGGAACATATTGGAAGGAACATGATGTAATTTGATGACAGTAACCCATGAAAAATTTAAGGCTCTGGCTTTGGAAATGGCATAGGTCAGAACATCTCAGGAGAATCCCACTGCAAGGACTACAGAAAAAAAAACTCTACGGGATTAATCAACTTTAACCACTTTCAGCTTTTCTATCACTCTTTTTGAAGTTTAAATTCCAGGGAGTGACTGTCTGATTGGCTTGAAACACAAGCCTATCCCTAGGCCTGAGAAGGGTATAAAACTTGAATTGACAGTCTCACTAGGACTGCACCCAGTGGGGAATGGAGCGTGGGTGGTTTCAAGGTGCTTTTCATAGGAGAAAGAGAATGGGTATCAGTGAGGCAAAAACAGTAGCTAGCCAATGAAGCCTACCATATATCAGGCAGCCACCATGCTGGCCTTTAGGATAGAAAGACAAATAAAGGAAAACTAGCACTTACTAAAGGTAAAATAGTATGATCAAAGTGGTAGAATTGAATATGACTGCACAGTAATGAGTCTAAAGACAAAAAGATATTGTACACATATCATGAGATATATAAGAAAAATAGTCCCTTTTTAAAGATAAAGGAGTGAATGTTACTGCCAAAACATGAATTATGGTCCATCAAACTATCTTGCCCCAATAAGAAGATAAGAGAATGGAACTGGTCCAAGATGAATAAAACAGTACCTGTCCTCAAGGAGCTTATAGTCAGTGTGGAGTCTGGTGTAACAAGAGGAGATTTTAAGAAAATATAGAAAGCTACTGATAAGGAGACACTGAGAGGGTGCACCTGATCTTAGGATTGGCTGATTCTTTTTTGTTTGTTTTTTACTTGTTTGTTTTTGTTTTGTCTTTTTTTGTTTTTATTTTTTTGAATTTTATTTATTCGAGTGGGGAGGGCTGATTCTGAGGAGGTTTCCAGGAAGAAAAATATCTCTCATCTAGAATTTAAGATCAAGTTGTCTGTGGTAGGTGGAATGGTGGAATGGCAGGAAGTACATTTGGAGAGAATAGCCAGAGGAGAAGCAGGGAGGTGAGAAACAGCATGCGTGTAACAGGAACCGTGGCAATTGTGTGGAGAAAGGATTTGAGAGGGGAGAGTTTGGCGGTAGAATCCTTGGGGCACTGTTACACTGCCAGCCAGGGACATACTATGAGGGTCATTAGAATGAGGACTGGGAAATGCCTGTTGGTTTTGGTAGGTAGGAGCCAGTTGGTGAGCGAGAGGGCAGTTTGAGGAGAGCAGGGCAGGTGGACACCAGATGTAGTGACCTAGGAGTGAATTGGAGGTAAGGAGGCTGACAGGAAATGGAGGCTACTGTGCAAAGAGGTGTAGATGAGAAGGAACAAAAGCTGAGTGACTCACAGCTGGAGAAGATTGTGGAGTGAAGGCTTTTATACACTGCAAGGGTGAAGTCAGTAAAGAGGAAAAAATTGGACACAGAGGGAGAGTGATACTTTAAGATCAGAGAAAGAGGAAGGAATGTTGGCTTTAAATAGAAGACATGACATCTGATACTAGAGGTCAGAACATAAAAATAGGTGTCAATATATGGATATCTGTGAGTAGGAGGATGAGGATGTTGAGGGAGGCTTTTATGGATAGTCTCAATAGGTACTAGACATAGTTAAGAGTTTTTAAAAAAACTTGGTTCAAATTTTGGTCCCAAAATCTAATAGCTGGGTGACCTTTGGAAAGTTACTTAACCTTTCTGTGTTTTAGTATTTTCACTTGTAGAATGGAGACATTAAAAACTATCTCAAAGGACTGTGATAAGATTACAACATTGAGTATTGTGCCTCATACCTAGTAATTGTTTAATAATGATTTCTGTTTTTATAATTAGTAAGTATATATAGACATAGCATTAGTGGTTTATGTTATAATATACATGGTCTCATGTTTAAGAGTAGACTCTGGAGCTAATGAGTTCTAGCTTTGCTTTATCAGCTATGTGACCTTGAGAATGATAATAGTTTTGTATCTTATAGTGTTATTACAATGATAAAGTAAATTAATGCAAATAATTAATGCATATAATGCATCTAAAACAGTGAGGATTCTACAAGTGTTAGCTATTATTAATATTTTAATTTTTTATTCAAGATCCACAACAGGATTCTTCAATATATATTGTTATCCCTATTTTGTAAGGGAGGAGCTCAAAGTGTAGATGAGTTAAATGACTTACCAGAGCCAGAGAACTAGTAAGTGGCAGAGCTGGACTAAAACCCAGATTCCTTGTATCTCTACCTTCTGCCCACTTTGGTATTAACTATGATTTTGACTTACTCTCTACCTTTGATCTTCAGTGTTCACTGTTTTTTCAATTGCTTATCATCACATACTCGGAGTTCATTTTGACCATTAGCTTCAAGATTCAAACTTGGGTCTAGCCAATCAACTTTTGGTTTTGCCTTTTTGATCTGCTGTTCACACTCCAACTACTACAGTCTGTCTGTATGTAAAGAAGCCTGAGGGTAAATATAAATTTGCCTCACCCAAGGGTTTTCTAAAATTGCATAATGGAGGTTGCAAACAGTTAAGAGAGAGAAGATGCTATAACACCTACAAATACTAAGTGTTACATTTGTTTCTGTGAGTGTACTCAAAGAAATTTGCCCTGCTAGTTCCAAAGATGCTGCACATCTGTGCATGTCTCTACTTACACATGTCTGCATTTCTTTCTCATCAGCCCAGCCAGTTGTTTTACTGCAGTACGATTCAGCATGTTGGAAACACCCAAAGACTTACCATTTGGATGGTAGTATGGATGCTTGATGATAAAAGTCTGACCCTGTTTCTGCTCTTGTAGCAAATTTGATGGGAATCTCAGTTCCAAACGTTATATAACATCATGACCTTTCTTTGATGTATTGTGGTGTGGCAGACAGATGTACTTAAGCATCGACATCCAGTGTATTTCAAACTACCCTCATTCTTCATAACAGGATTAGGAGAGAGAATGGGCCTTCTGTGCAGTCCAGCCTTACCATATGAACGAGAATGTATGTGAAAAGCAGATTCTCCTTATTTAGAAATGAGGTTCTTCAGGGTCAAGTTTTATTTAATTTAAATCCACTTAGGATTTACATTCAAAATGTATTCCCACTTCATGGCCTTAAAGAGTCAAACATGAAAGATTGAAAGAAGAATTCCAATAGCATTTTAAAACAATTAAGCTGCAAAGTGTCAATATTTGGACACCTCAAAAGAAATATTTCTTTTAATGAGTGTTAATGTAATCACAATATACTAAAGAAAGGGTTCATAGAGATCATTGAATTCACTAATGTTTTAAAGAAAGGCAGTTTTAGTTCAACCACTGAGGAAATGTTTTATTTCGACTAGGAATAAAAGTGTTTTATATACAGATGAAATGATTTTACAATATGGGAAGGATTTAGACAGAGCAGGAAAAAACCCACAGATCAGAAACATTGAATAGAGAATGGGAAGCAAGGGAAGAGAGGTGAGAAAGAAGAGGGTGCTATCTGAAGGAGCTTTGTTTCAGATCTTGGGCTGCCTCTGCAGACTGAAAATTGGAAGGTTCTTCTGTAAGGGGTAAGGAGACCCACGCAGATAGCCCAGGGACACCTCATACGTTGGTGCAAACCCCCCAAAACACAGGGCAACGTAAAAGGACCAAGCCCCTTATTTAAGGCCTTCTTTGCCAGAGCTAGCTTGGGTATAGAAAGCATGACTTACCCCTGTTTTACTAACCTCTATCTCAGGACTAGACAATTAACTGGAAGCGCCTTGAAGGCTCAGAGGTTCTAAGAACTTACAAAAGAGGGCATACCAGATCACAATGACTGGACCCTGCACCTAAAGATAACATCAAAGCAAACTGAACCTACTCAAAACCAACTGAAGCATCCTGTTCTGGGACTACACTTATCACCCAACTGCAACCCTCTTGTCCTTTACAACCCAATAAAAGCTCATAGTCCCAACCTTTTGGCACTAGTGCATTTCTCTGTGCCTAGCCCCTTTCCTCCCTTGGAAAGTAAGTAAACATTGTTCTCTGTACTTTTCTTCCATTGTGAATTCTTCTATTGTGAATGTCACTGACTACCCCAACACAAGGGAAGACACAAAATGATGGGCAAGCAGAGCAGGGGACCTGCCACATGCTAAGTGGAGAGCAGAAAGGTGCCTAGAGGTAAATTGCACATGTTCTACTTTTTAGGATATTCCGTTATCTCAAACCCATAGAATAAGATGCCAGTTTTAGGCCAAATTTATAACCTGGAGTCCTAGGATTTTTTGACATCCTTTTTATCACCAGCAGGGAATTTTGATGTTTGTTTATCTCAAAGGGGCTATGGAATGATATGTCTATGGATTACATAGTATGACTAAGGATAAGAACTTGGTATTTGAAACTAGTAACATTTGTTAGAAGAAGGAACACTGAAACAAGAGGGCTTATAAAAGCATTGACTAAAGGAGAAAACAAACAGAAACTTGGGTGCCAAAAAGTGAAGAGATGTACCAGTCTGTCTAAAAAGATCTAATAAGATTTTTTTTTTTACTTAGCACATATTTTTAAAACACCCGCTATGTACTGAGCACTGAGCACTGTACTGGGCCCTTCATATACAATGGCAAGTAAGATAGGCATAATTATAGACCTCATGATGTTTGATCTGTTTTCTGATGGAAGATTTCACCATTATGAGGCAAAGAGTAAGGGAACCTGACTTTATAGTGTTTCCTGGATGACTTCTGAGGGTATGTAACACTTATCTCATAACTGAAGGAGAAAAGATAGCCAGGGGAAAACAAGTATACTTGGAAGATGGTATGGCTGAGACCTAGAGAATAACCCAAAGGCCTGCACAGTTCACTAGAGAAGTTGGCAGGAAAGGTAGTCCATTACTGTAGGAAGAAACCAAAGGTTGAGAAGTAACATTTATTGAGTGCTCATGATGAGCAATTTGCTTTATATACATGATCATATACAGTCTTAAAACATATTTGGCTTTATTTTTTAAAATATTTTATTTATTTATTTTCAGAGATAAAGGAAGGAAAGGAGAAAGAGAGGAAGAGAAACATCAATGTGTGGTTGCCTTTCACACTCCCCATACTGGGGACCTGGCCCACAACCTAGGTATGTGCCCTGACTGGGAATTGAACCCGCAACCCTTTGGTTTGCAGTCCAGCACTCAGTCCACTGAGTCACACCAGCCAGGGCTATTTTGCTTTCTTTTTACCAGTGAAGAAAAAATATGTGAAGGGAGACTAAGCAACTTGGTCAAGGACATGCAGCTTAGTGCAAACCCATCTTTAACCCAGATTCAACCATTGTGGTCTCTTACACTCTGTGCTTCCCATGTACTATCTTGTCTCCCTTGGAGTTAAGGAAACAATAAGCCATTCCTGTTTAAATTTCAAACCAAAGAGCTCCTAATCTTTAAATAATACCAATTTTTTTCTGTGAAAAAATTTCATGTCTGGTACATAGTCACACAACCAATGAGTGATAGGAATACGGAATACATGGTATAAAGAACACAAAGACAAGGATATACTGGAAACAAAATGATCTTTAGTTTTGTTGGGTCTTCAGCATATCAACTCAGCTGTAGGTGAATTTCCTAAATCCCGATCAAGTAGCCTCTTTTTGCATCTTCTTAGCTGCCACACAGAATTCTGTGCTTCCTGCTTTGTTCATCTTGTGACCATAGGAATATTTTTGTATTATAGTTTTGCACAGGTCTATGTTTTCTATGAGTCATAAAATCTGTCTCACAGACTTACTTGAAAGATTGTATGAGATTAAAGTATATTTGAATTCCTGTTCCTATAAACTACATGCCACAGTAAAGTGCACTCCATATATATTAGTTGAATGCAGTGGTGAGGTGGTGAATGTTGAACAGCACCTTTTAGGAAAAGAAAATTGCTGTGTGGTAGAATTCACCATTCCATATTGTAAATGCTCCCCTGACTTCAAACTAACGATGTGATATCACTGAGTGTGAACTTGAGAAGTGAGGTGCCAGAGACTCTTTTACCTAGTTCTCCACTGTACACATAGACTAGATTTAAATAACTTCAATAGCATAGAAATGTAGTAAGATAATTAGAAACTACTGTGTTTGAGTACTTGTTACTTTTAATTTCAACATAATTTATTTAATTGCAATTTTATATAAGTTAATTTTTACTAATGGCCATGCTTAATAATTGGCTTACAAAGTTCCCGAGAATTTAACAATCAGCTCTTCTGAGCTGGCAACAGCTGGCTCCAGCACTCAGTTTCGTGAGCATTTAAGGCAGGACCTCTTCGTGTTCATCTTTGTGTTCTCAGTGCTCAATCCATGCCCTGGAACTCAGAAGATGTTTAGTACGTCAATAAGTGAATTTTTAAAGTTAGCAAATACCTATATAAAACCAAGTTACTGCTGTATATAAAAAAGATCTTAGACATAGCCTATAGCCTCTCTTGGCCTCAGTTAATTCATTTGTAAGTCAAGGGGCTTGGATGATTTTGACTTGATATAAGACTCCCCTGGCTGTTCTAATGACCAGAAGCAAATTCTGAGATTATGTCAACTATTTTCTTAGCTGTATGATTATATTGTGATGACAACATTATAACTACCTCATTTAGGACTCAAGCACTAAGTGAATGGGAGGTTTGGAACTTATTTACTTTCTCTTGAACAGAAATGAAGATTATTAATTTGCTTTGGTTCACTGCTGAATCATTAGGACGTTTGTCTAGATTTACTGTAACAGCATCATCATGTACTCTTCTACATTTGGATTTAACAAAAAAAAATGACTACTTCTTTAAATGATAGAAAAATAAAAACAGAAATGCCTTATTTTCAAATGTTGCATAAGGCTTAAGTGCTAACTTTTTGGAGCCGTGAGCTTAAGATTAATTTTGCCAAGCATTTCCTTTAAAGAGGAGATCAGAATAAACACTAAAGATAGTCTTAACAGAGTTATAAAACCTGTTCCTTAAACTCATTGGATTGTGTTGTAGAACCCCTTTTACTTGAAAATGTAGTAACACCTCATGGGACATTGGCGGTTCATGGAACCCAGTTTGAAATAGGCTGCTGTCAACGCTTCTTTCTGAGACTAGCCATGTGTTGGAGCAGAAACAAATGCCATTACTATTTGATTATATATGTTGAATAATGTGTAATTTTGAAGTTTTATGTTTTCAATTATTAATTTAGAATTCTACATTTCCAGGTATCATATCACCAAATCCATTAACCTGACCTGTAGTGAAAAGCAAAAACTTTTTTTTAATGGTATACGCTGTATTAATGTCAGAGAAAGGTCAAAAAGGCTAAGACATTTCCTCTTCCAGATTTTCTGAAGATGTTCAGTAAAACTCGTCACCTCAGTCACCTTATTTGTAAAATCAGGCAGATAGATAATATAAGCCCCAGAGTCTATGATTTATGCTGTTAGCCCATGTGACCACTGCCTAGGGAGCTCTAGCCATGGAGAGAATTTTGGTCCTAAAGGCGTAAACACATTCACAGAAGTGAAGGGGGACCAGAGAAGAGTTTAATTAAGCTAAATGTTCTGATGTTTGAATGTTGACACACACAGTCATACTTAGGTCCAAGAGAATTTAAAAAAATTTCCCCCTTGGGAAAATAGACTTGATTTACATGGGACTTCTTTCATTAAATTCAGTGAAGCCTGCAAAACTTGCTAATGAAGGAAAATTATGAAGTATGCTGGCTCAATTTACTTGCTCTTTCCATTATAATTTGGCCTCAAACCATCTTACATAGACTCTAAAGCACTCAGATTTCAAAGAAATTTGCCTCATTCTTGAGCTTAAAATTCAGAGAAGCATGTTTTGCTCTTATCAGAAAGATTATGAAGATATAGTAAAACTGGATTGGTAATTTCATTTCATTGTGAGATAGGTTATGCTAATCATGAGATTTTAAACATATTTAAAAATATTCTTAGATATCTTCATAGTGTTTTTTAAGTTTTCTGAGGCAAGTTATTATTGTGTCAGCTTAGAAAATAAGTCTGGTCTTGGCTGGGTGGTTCAGTTGGTTGGAGGGTCATCCTGTACCTAATGGTTGGGGGTTAGACCCCCAGTCAGGGCACATACCTATGTTGCAAGCTCCATCCCTGGTTGGGGCATGTATGGGAGGGAACTAATTGATGTTTCTCACTCCAATTGACGTTTGTCTCTCTCTCTTTTACCCTCCCTCCCTTACCCTCTCTCTTCCTTCATCTCTCTCTAAAATCAATAAATATATCCTCCAGTGAGTATTTTTTTTTTAAAGAAAGGGAAATAAAATAGGTTTGGAAGAGATGCTTGCTGTTCAGGAATTTGAGATTTTCTATCGCCCCCTCCAATCCACTCTGGATTTGCTGTCAGAGTGATCAACGTTAACATGAAAATTTTATTAAACCCTTCCTTTAAATCTTTTAAAGGGTTCCAATGCTCTCAGCGTATGATCCATACTCCTCAGCATGGCTAGGGGCATTTCTTGCCACTCTCATCCTGAATATGTTAGGACAGGCTTCATTTGGGTTGTTGGTTACTCCTAGTATCAACAACCTGCGCTCTCAGGAGTTCAGCACAACACAAATGAATTGTCTTCCAAGAACAACTCAGCTTAGCAGTGGGGGTTTGCTCATTGTAGTCTACTCAGGACTCAGACTGCCTGGACACCTCCATCACAAGTATTGCTCATTGTCCAATCAGAGAGAAAAAGAGCTCTGGAGTGTCACACCTCAGCAATTAAAGTGCTCTGTCCTGGAAGTGACACTTCAGCTCACAACTCATGGCCATAACTAGTCATGCGGCTGCATCCAACTACTGAGAGCCAGGAAAACAACCCTGACGTGTGTCCGTGGGGATAGACGGGGGCTGTCAGTGAGCAGCACTAATAGCTACTACAAGCTTCAGGTCTCTTGCTGTTTACTCTGCCCTGCAGAGCTACACTTCAGCTTCATGTATGTTGTCATTAAAGCATCATTCATGTAGTCACTCTTGCTCTCATCATGTCACCAGATCTGTTCACCCACGCAGCTCTCTCATTCATTCCTCTCTTTTTCTTTTTCCTCCTCTAATCTGCACTGATGCTCAGAACATTCTTCCCTTTTTTCCCTTCATCTTTCTTTACAACTCAGTGTTTTCATCACCTGGTTCAGGAGGTTTCTCTATATGCACCCTGCAAAGCTGACTTATCAGTCCTTTCTCTATCTAATGTAAACCTTAACACACTGCATTATAAAAACTTATTTACATACCTCTGCCTCACATCAGAGAGTAAGCTCTCTCTCTTACTGTTTTACTCTGAGTACCTTGCATAGTGCCTTGCCAGGAGTCAATTAGTAATGACTTAATTATCATTTGTTGTTTGAGTGAATTACTTAGAAGGACTTCTTCACAGTGAAGAACTTAGTATCATTATGGACATGAGAAATGCATTTTCCTCTGGTTTTCAGACTATTACTTTAGTTTAAAAATTATGCAACTATAGGTCTAATGGTTGAATTTGATGAGAGCAATTCAAAGAATGAATTTTAAATATCTAAGTGGCTGACACTCTGTAAGTATCCACTGAGGCAGCCATATAGGAAATAAGGATGAACAGCAATGTGCAAGACTGATTTTAATCCATGGCTCTATATGTGTGTTCTTGTGCCAGTACCAGGCTGTTTTTATTACAGTGGCCTTATAGTATAGTTTGATATCAGAAGTTGTGATGCCTCCAGCTCTATTTTTTTGTAAAATTGCTGTGGCTATTCTGGGTCTTTTTTGGTTCAATATAAATTTTTGCAGTGTTTGTTCTAGTTCTGTGATATATGCCATTGGTATTTTAATAGGTATTGCATTGAATGTATAGATTGCTTTGGGTAGAATGACCATTTTAATGATGTTGATTCTTTAATCCATGAACACAGTATATGCTTCCACTTATTTGTATCTTCCTCAATTTCCTTCTTTAGTAGCCTATAGTTTTCTGAGTACAGGTCTTTTATTTCCTTGGTTAAACTTATTCCTAGGTAGCTTATTTTTTGTTGTTGTAGTAATAAATGGAATTGTTTCCTTAGTTTCTCTTTTTAATAGCTCATTATTGGTGTATATAAATGTCATTGATTTCTGGGTATTAGTTTTGTAACCTGCTACTTTGCCAAATTCATCTATTAGGTCTAGTAGTTTTTTGGTCAATTCTATAAGGTTTTCAATGTACAATATCAAGCCATCTGCAAATAATGAGAGTTTTACTTCCTCTTTTCCAATTCAGATGCATTTTATTTCTTTTTTTTTGTTGTTTGGAAAAAAAAAGAAATAAAATGCTGTGGCTAGGACTTCCAGAACTATGTTGAATAAGAATAGTGAAAGCAGACATCCCTGTCTTTTTCCTGATCTTAAGGGGAACACTTTTAGTTTTTCTCCCATTGAGGATGATGTTATCTGTAGATTTTTCATAAATGGTCTTTATTATGTTGAGGTGTGATCCCTCTATTTCCACTCTGCTAGGAATTTTATCATAAGCGCTTGCTGGATTTTATCAAATGCTTTTTCTGCATCTATTGATACGATTGTGCGATTATTGTCTTTCATTTTGTTTATGTGATGAATTACATTTATTGATTTATGAATGTTGTACCAACCTTGCATCACTGAGTACTGGCACAAAAACAGACATAGATCAATGGAACAGAGCAGAGAGACCAGGAATAAACCCACATCTGTATGAGCAATTGATGTTTGACAAAGGTAGCAAGAGCATAACAATGGAGTAAAGACAGTTTCTTCAATAAGTGGTTTTGGGAAAAACTGAACTGGTAACATGCAAAAAAAATGAAATTATATCACCAACTTAACATCATACACAAAAATAAACTCATAATGAATAGAATACTTAGATGTAAATCATTAAATCATAAAAATCCTAGAAGAAAACATAGGGAGAAAAATCTCAGATATTTAACATAAAATATTTTTGATGATATATCTCCTAAGGCACTGGAAATAAAGCAGAAAGTAAACAAATGGGACTGCTTTAAATTAAAAAGCTTTTGTAAAGCTAAAGAAACCATCAACAAGATGAATAGGGAAACCACTGTATGGAAGAACATTTTCACCTTGATATATCTGACAAAGGTCTAATCTAAAAAATATACAAAAAGCTAATATAACTCAGTGCCAGGAAGACAAACAACCCAATTTAGAAATGGGAAAAAGACATGAATAAACACTGCTCTGAAGAGGACATACAGAGGACTTGTAGACATATGAAAAATGCCAAACATCACTAATCATCAGAGTAATGCAAATTAAAACCTCAATGAGATATCATCACTTTACACCTGTCAGAGTTGCTACCATCTATAAATCAGATAAGTGTTGGTGAGGATGTGGAGAAAAGGGAACCCTTATGTACTATTGGTGGGAATGCAGATTGGTGCAGCCATTGTAGAAAACAATATGGAGTGTCCTTTAAAAAATTAGAGATGGAACTCCCTTTTGACCCAGCATTTCCACTTCCAAAAATATACCCCAAAGATCCTGAAACAGTGATACAACAAGTATATATGCACTCCTATGTTCATAGCAGCACTATTTACTATAGCCAAGATTTGTAAACAGCCAAAGTGCCCATCAGTAAATGAGTAGATAAAAAAACTGTGGCACACTTATACAATGGAATACTATGCTGCAGTAGAAAAAAAGCAGAAACTCTTACATTTTGCAGCAGCATGGATGGACCTGGAGAAAATTATACTAAGTGAGTTAAGCCAGTCAGTGAAAGAAAAATATATGATCTGTCTTGTGTGGAATATGATAAACACAATAAACTAATGAACAAGATAGTAACATAAACTTGGATGCGTAGAACAGACTGACAGCTGACAGAAAGGGCTGGGGTACAGGAGGAAAGATGGTGAAGGGATTAACCAAAGAATATTTATGCACAACCCAAGGACAGGGACAATGATGTGGAGATTGCCCTGTGGGTAGGAGAGGGTGGGACTGGGTGTGAGAGGGGAAGGGGAGAAAAGTGGGAACAACTGTAACAGCTTAAACAATAATAAAAAATAAATAAAACAAAACTGAAAAAATAAAGATAAAGTTTAAATTCAAGGTAAATGTTCTAACTTAATGGCTCATAGGTACATAAGGCAAAAAAGGTCACCAAATAATCCTGCTTGCTATTAAAATCCAGCCTTGAAAATATAGTTACTCAACAGAAACATGTCAATTTTTTAAAAAGATTCCATTAATTTATCTTTAGAGAAGAGGGTAAGGGAGGGAGAAAAAGGGGAAGAGAAACATTGATGTGTGGTTGCCCTTTATGCACCTGGTCTACAACCCAGGGATGTTCCCTGACTGGGAATTAAACTGGTGACTCTTTGGTTCATAGGCTGGTGCTCAGTCCACTGAGCTACACCAGCCAGGACAGAAACATGACAACTTTCTTTAAATATTCAATTGAACACTTTTTTTTTTCTGTACAGTGGTTCCAGTAGTGCTTAGTTTTCTTTAACCTCATTAGAAACAACTTTGGTAGATTGTGTTGTGACAGCTGTCATATCAGTGTGCATTTAAAAAAATGTATCCAAATTGGTGAATTTTTGTGTAGCCATTTTAATACTGAAGATGGAAGAAAATAAGCAACATTTTTGGTGTATTATGCTTTATTATTTCAAGTAAGGTAAAAATGCAACTGAAATGCAAAAAAAAATATTTGTGCAGTGTATGGAGAAGTAATTGTGACTGATCAAACGTGTCAAAAGTGGTTCGTGAAGTTTCTTGGTTCTATCGACACTTTGGCCAAATAATTCTTAGCTGTGGGGCTGTCTTATGCATTGGAAGACATTTAGCAGCTCCTCTGGCCTCTACCCATTAGAAGTCAATAGAGGGCAAGAGTAGTGTGGGAAATGTAGAAGCTAAAGAACTTATGATACATGGACATGAACTAAAGAGGGGGAGTGTGGGTGGGAGGGGGTTGGCAGGGTGGAGGGGAATGAAGGGGGAAATGGGAGAACTGTAATGGCATAATCAATAAAAAAGTTAAAAAAAAAGAAGTCAATAGTGGGAGATAGTTGATATACTCAAAATATGCAAATCAATGAAGTTATTGGTGAAAATGAAAAATGTGTCTTTTATTATACAGAAAAAACTAAATGGACTTTTTGGCCAACCCAATGCATTGTTTTCCTTCCCTGAACATGTAGAAAATGGAATAGAGAAAGAGTTAATACAGACTTTTTCTTTTTTTGGTCTGAACTTCACATTCTTCAAAAGAAACTTTCGACCTATGCATCAATTATATGAGAAATTTAAACTCAAAGTAAGAATAATTCTGTTTCTCATTCTATGATGGACACTATATATGGTTAAATTACCTGAGAGGATCATTCAGAACACCAGGCACTTTACACTGGCTTGTTTTTTGTTTTTGTTTTTAATCCTGTCCCACAGTTTAACGGGTTTCTCAGATGAGGCTCAAGCAGTTCTGAGAATTAATAAAATCGTTAAGGCTGATTCTTACAGTAAAGCATTAGGGATTAGCTCTGAGCCTTATGTAGAAAAATCATCAGAAATCTAAGGGGATAACAGCATATAAGCAGAAAGTTAAGTTTTCTCACTGTGTGCACACACATACAATATTATTTGCATATTATATGCTTTGAAGTCTGGAGAGATTTTTATGAAAGCATTAAACCCTGAAGGAAGTAATTTTATGGAAAAGAATCACATCCAAACAAAAGATTAAAGAACAAATAGTCTAATTATATAAAATACTCAGATTGTGAGGATCTGTACTGCATTCCTCAGACCTGGAACTGGGAGTGATTAATAATAAACTATAGTAGATAAATTCTAAGGCCAAAATTTAAATCTGCTAAGGATAGGTGGCATTTCCATGGGATGTTGTGGAAGAGGAAACCCCTGAATATCTTCAGTGCTCCTCTGTTTTCCCAACCCAGGAAATACATGCAACCCCACTAGAGTGGGTGGAGAGCTAGCTTAGCCAAATAGGACTCCCAGGTCTACACTTGTTCCATTTGGTCAGCATAATCCTAGACTTGAGGATATTCTCTGAATAATTACCAAATCTAAAAACCACTTTGCAATGTACCCAAATTCTTTCAACTTTATATGGCATACATAATAATGCACAATTAATTTTGCTCAAGAATTTTATGTGATCATTGTATCTTGATATATGGTAATTTTTGTATATTACATTTGCTTAAATTATTTTATAAATTCTTTAGTCAGTTCTTGAAGACATGGAACATGTGCAAAATGAAAACTGTGAAATTTTTTTTATAGCATAGTGTCAGGTATCTTATGAATAGTAAAAACATGCATAAAAATAATAATGAGAGAAAATGATTAAAAAATGACATGAAGTGCTGAAAAGTACTCAAGAGTCTGTAGTAGCCTAGAATTAATGTTTGATTTGGGGACAAAAAAGAAACAAGTCAGAAAAGATATTTTCTCACTATAAAATTAGATTGAAGGTAATTCGAAAGGTTATGTTTATGAAAAATATTATCTGAACTTTTGTTTGAATTATTGTCCCAATATAATCATCATCTCATTCATATATTCTCTAAGGATTTTACCAGAAAAGTGTTCAAAACTTAAATAAACTCTTATTGAGTCAGAGAGTGGGATGAGCAAACAACCCCTACACCCAGGGATGAGGAATGCTATATTTGCTCCCTGAAAGGGGTGAAGAGATCACTTCCATGCCCATGCTGGAAGGATAGGAGATGACAGACAGCTGCCCCTAGTGTTGAACTTGGATTCTCACAATGAGAGAAGGCATATCTAGATGAAGTCACTGGCTCTGGAAATCAGATTTCTGCCTCTCTTGACTGCTTTGCAACATAGATCCTGAACCTGCCAGAGTCCAGGACCTGGCTGATGCTGTCAAATAGGGAACATAATCAAAAGGCATCAAAAATTCAGTGTTTATAGCTCAAAGGAGTAGTCAAGTTTGCTGACCCCAACTCTTTCATTTTACAGATGAGAAACCTGAGGCCAGAGGGGATTCTGTGACTTGCCCAAGCTCACACAATTAACACAAAAACCAGACTCTTGATTTCTAGCCCAGTGTATTTTCCATGACACAACACAACACATGAGTCATCTGGAGAAAGCAGCCTAGAATTATGAGGGTGGGGCAGCAATTAAAGAGAAATTTAGGTATGTAGCTTTGGCAGAGGGCTCCCTCTTAGACAAAAGGGCCATTCTTGAGAAAATGTCCCCAGTGTTAGCACTCAGAAATCCAAAATACCCATTGTGATTAAGCCATCAGGGTAAGAAGGTTCTCTTCTAGAGAAAGAAACAAGTTTGCCCTGGCACACGTCCACACATAGCAGATGCTTTCTGTGGGACCTTGTTCCCAGAAGCTTGCCTTGGCTTGTCAAAGAGAACCCCACTGTGCAAGGATCTCCCAAGGTATCTGACCTGCAGGCCCTTGTGGTACTTAAGATGGGTGGCTTTGGGTAGGGTGATGCCTTCTCACAAATGGCTCCCATCTGACCACCAAGTGAGAGCTGCCTTATGAAAAGGCCACTGCTTTCCAGGGTTTCTAGCATGTGCATTCCAAACAGGATCAAGAACATCTGCAGAACTTGGAACCAGAAACACACTGAGGTCATGGCCTCTAGGCAAGTGATCAGCAAATTGAGTCACTGAAATCTCTTATGAAGCATTAGCTGTAGGTCTGGAAACTGCTCTTAGGCAAGCCCATGACAGTGGAATCGACTTACCTCCACCCATTTCCCTGGGTTGGGCTTGTAGTGGAGCCCAAGTTTCGTATGTGAACTTTGCTCTCCCACTAAGGAATTGAAAAGCATGAGAAGGAGAATAGGCGTGGATTCATGGGGAATGCTGAGATAGGTGGTAGAAGACCTAATGCTAGAGCCCTTACAAATGTCTGTGGTGGGTATTCTGGGGGAAAATATAGGGTGTGGGCTACTCCCAAGAGATTGAGAGTCCTGTGGAATACTTGAATCTTTGTAACATCTTCCACAGTTCATTGAATAAATATCATGAAGTAGGGGCTTGTTTTTCTTGCTCCTCTTTGTATTTCCTATGCCTAGAAAGAGAGAAAAAAAGGATGACAGGAAACTTAATGTGCATAACATAAATTTTACTCAGAGATGGCATTTGTAGAAAAGTATCTTTACAGTTAGGATCTGGAAGGCAAGATAGTTAATCTTAATCCAGGATAGCTCCCTACCACCAGCACCATTTAATCACACACCAGCTCATGTCCACGCACATATTACTTTGTGATTTTCTATTTTCTTGTTTCTGTGTCCCTTAGATTCTCAGGGGCTTTATTGCATGATTCATTCATCCTGTCCCCTCAGAAGCTGGCATTGTACTTACTGAAAGAAGAGAAGTAATGATATCAACAAAGTAATAATTGCCAGTGATGGTCATAATTAAAATAGCAATTATACATGTACAGCATTTTATATGCAGTTTGCAAAAGCATTTTTACATATATTATACCATTTTAAACTTTGACTAAGCCCATGAGGGAAAGCAGGATGGTTTCTTTTGAGGAAATTGAACCTCAGATGGAAGCACCTGCTCATGGGCTCTCCATTAACAATGGATGGGACTTTGATTCCAGCCCATGTCATCTGACTCCAGAACAGATGCTTTTTTTAATGGTCATTAGGTTATCAGATTTCTAGACAATGTATTCATCAGAGTATAGACTGACCATCACTGATAATTTTATAAATATTCGTCATGAGAGATGGACATGTATACAGTCTTACTTTGAATGTTAAGTAACATTTAAGAGCAACAAAGTTTTGTGTTTATTTTTGTTTATTACATTTAAATCTTTTTCATTTTTTAATTACAGTAGACATGCAATATTATATTAGTTTCTGGTGCACAACCCAGTGATTAAACATTATATAACTCACTAAGTGATCATCACAATTTCTATGTTTTTAAAGGAAAGGTCTTTATCATAGTAATTAAAAAACCAAACCAAATACATAAGATGCAAAGAGACTCTAAAACCTTAAACGAGGAAATTCTTGAGTAAAAGACTGGTTTTCAGTCCCTATTTTGGTGGCACAAGAAATTGTGTCTTTAGTCATATCACTTAACTTTAATTTTCCCATCTGAGAAATGATAAGTTGAACTAAATTGTATCTCCTTCACTTCTCTTAGTGTGTTCAGGCCAGTAAAACAGAAATATCACAGACTGGGCAACCTAAAAAGCAAACATTTATTTCTCACAGTTTTGGAGGATTTGAAGTCTAAGCTCAAGGCACAGCAGACTTGGTATCTGGTGAGGGACCTGGTTCATAGGTGGCCATCTTCTCATTGTGTCATCACATATCAGGAGTGTGAAAGCTCTCTGGGAATTTGTTTAGAAGGGCACTAATCCCATTTATGACAGCTCTGCCCTCGTGACTTAGTAATCACCTTCTGTAATCTAGAGGCCCCACTTCCTAATACCATTATATTGGAGGTTAAATTTCATCACATGAATTTGTGGGGGGCGGGCACAAACATTCTGTCCATAACACTTCCCATGACAAAAGTCCATGCTTCTGTTGTTCTAATTATAAGAGTGGGAAGGTAAGCATTTAATTATAGCTATACAAAGTACAGTACTCATTTCTAGTTGGGAACTCACCTTGCCACTTGAGCACAGCGTCACTAAGATGCTGCTAGTTAGGACTCAACAGGTAAAGTTCTCCATTTACAAAATGGTTAGGAATTAGGAGCCAGGGTTTGAAAGGTCATGTTTCATCAGTTTATAATTATAGAAAATAGAGAAACTGAGGACATGTTCCTTAAGCATTTAAAAGTCTTGCCTCTAGCAAGTTTTCTTGTGCTGTCTTCCACAGATTACCATCAGTCAAGGACATGGTCAAGGATATTTGGTGAAACTGAATTGAAGATCATATTCTAAATAATAATTAAGTACACTTTTTTTTTACATTCTATTTATGCTGTTGCTTCTCCTGAACCCAAGGACTTGAGGCTACAGGGCTGTGTGCCACCACTTGCCAATCAATTCAAGGAACCCACTTCTAAGCAGAACTGGTACTCAACTGGCAAGATGTAGTAGTAGTTAATCATATGCAGAAACTGAAATCCAATGTCATGTGAAAATTCAGTACTGTTTCAGTAACCCCACAGAATGGATTTACAGTCCTATCATAGAATAATGTGGGAGTGGAAGTCCTGGTTATCTAGGAAATATAAGCATAACAATGGTTGTTGTTCACTCACAGAATTTTCTAAAGAGCATCTCACCTCTGGTGAGAAAACTCAGAACCTAAAATTATTTCAACTATAAAATATTAAAATAGACTAGTGAAAATGAGGGCTTATACCTCATGCATTCAAAACTCAGGAATTTTAAGGCAAGCTGGGTATATGCATGAAAGACCCAGGAAACTGCAGGCTGAGATGTTAACACAGTCATCTCCACATGTGATATCTTTTTAAGTGTAAGTTTTAAAGCAAAAACGGTTAATGCTGGAGGATCATGTTGGGTCAGTGGGAATTGCTTGCAGAGGAATAGCAGGGAGGCTGAGGCCATGGAGGCTGATGACAGCTTGGGCCGAATCATCCAGAATGATGTCAGCAGATGTACCCAGATACATCAGAACCATTTTCTCTGAGTTTCAGAGTCATTTCTAGCAGTGTGTGGAGCTTGTGGAAAAATCACTCACTCTGTAGGACCTTCCCTTCTTTGTTAACATTTTTAGTGACTAAAACCCAAGTACAGTGAGCATTAAGAAAAACCAAGATAAAATTAATACAGAAACAGCCTGTATGTAGGTGGTAATGGAAAGAAAAACAGAAGCAGCACACAGTGGATGTTTACTGTGCTGCAGAAAGTATGTTGAAACATTATTTAATTTAATTCTCACGACATCCCCAGTGGGCAGGTATTAATGTCTCAATTTTGCAGAATTCAGGAGCCGAGACTGGGAGAAAAGGAGCAGCATGCTCTAGTACGTGTGCCAGTGAGCTGAGTGGTCAGGCTTGGAACCCAGATGTGTCTGTGCTGTTGTCTCACTCTCTTTGCTGCGAGGAATCTAACCAAAGGATGGTAAACAGCCTAAGGAATTTTCTAGAGGAAGGTGGGAAATTTACATGATAATGATGACCTCATTACATATGTGGATGAATTGAATTAAATTTTAGTTTCTATCAGTAGCCCTCTTTTTCCCCTATTTGTGCTACTGCCTTGGGGTCCCCCAAAGCTTGGACATTAACTGTGGAGCAGAGGCCTTTGGATCCTAGAGCACACGTTACGTAGTGCCATTTATTCCAAACTTCTTGTGGTTCAAGGGATGTGTCACTCACTGAACGTGCTGTTGCTGGAGCCACACTACGACCCCGAAATTGGTATGGTTCCCATTTTATCGCTGATAGAACAGCCTCAGAAAGTTTACTACTTCTGACATACTGCACTGTTTAAGTAGTGAAGCAAGATAAGGACTGAGGGCTGCTAGACTGAGAATCTTCCCATAGCACAGGGCATAGGACTGGTGCTTCTTAACCCAGGCTACTTATTAGAAACACCTAGGACTTCAGAATAAAAATGTCTGCATCCCTCCCCAGACTAGTCAATCAGAACATCAAAATGTTTCTCAGTATTTTGCAAAAGTGCTACAAGAGATTCTATTGTGAGGTCAAAATTGAGAACAATTGTCATATGTAGCCACTAATTAAGCTATTTTGTAGAACATAATAATCTCATAATCTCTTTAAAAACTACAGTGACTGAATAATTAGCAATATTAGCTTAGCTTTTTTTTAGCTACTATGACAGTTCTAATTTTTTCTGCATTGCCTGATGTGCCACATAAATGGTATCTGATAATTGATATAATCTAGTAAATTCTTCAATGATTTGAATAGGCAGGAATTTTCCTGGTATATGACAAATAGAGGAGTCAGAAGAGGCACAGCAAATGTCCATGCATTCTGATGGCTGTTTCATCTCTCTAGTAAACTAGAATGAAGTTTTTCACCATTGAACTCAGGACTCCTGTCCCTGTGAATGCCAGAGTACCCAGGTCCTAGGGCAGTTTACAGAACCCTAGGTGAACTGAGGCGAGTTCTTGTCATTGTCTTGACCTTTTGCATCAGTGAGCTCCTACTCTTGATGTCAGTAGACACAGCTAACTCTTGTCATAGTTTTGAATATCAGTCTTCCTTCTGCAGGATGGTCTACATGGTATGGCATGGCTTTGGCATAAACTCTCTTAAACGCATGAGATTTTTAGAATCATGGAACAAGGCATCCTGTGGGTCGATAATGGCCCTCAACAACATTTGCAAGATACACGACTCCAGAAACTCTGATGTGTGCAGTATTTCTGCTACATCTCCCTTCCCACCCCTGACTCCCTTTATAGCTCTGTAGCTCATAATAAGTAATTATAAATTGGAATGAAAATTCTGGTATAAAAATATTCCAGAAGAGACACAGTTGGGGTTTTAAAGATTCCCTGAGATGATTATCCCATGTCCCATAATGGTGCCATGTAAAAAATGTACCTTGTGATTTCTGTTGGTAATTATGGTGTTAAATTTAATTTTAGATTGGTTGATGGGCAGTAGAATGTGGTCTCTGAGTTTAAATGATCAGTATTGTGTGTCAGATTTAAAATCATCATTCTCAAACTGTGAAAGCTGGCTTCGCAGTAGAATTTGTGATTGAAACAATAACTATTTTCTTCCGTGAATTAAATATAAATATTTTGGAGGAAATAATAATACTGCACTTTTGCATACTAGTTGGATGGCAGACGCCTGGCATGTGTACCCTTATTCCATGCCCCTGGAAGATGTTACAAATTGACCCTGGTACTTTATATCCTCCTTTTTGGGTTAAGCACAAGCATGGACTTGGAAACTTTTACCACACTGTGACTTATGCAGTGACTACCAATCAATCACACTTGGCACAAAACATAAAACCTATTTTCCATCTCCGTTAGAGCATGTTGCAATTTGCAAATGACATTCTTGCCCAATATCTTGTTAATATTGCTCTTTACAAAGTTAAAAGCCCTGTGAGATGTAAGGTGGTGGTGATTGTTTAAAAGACGCAGAATTCCTCATATTGGTTTTGAATGATAGGTGGAAGCTGTAAGTTTCCTTGTTTATGAACATGTGGCCATGTTCCTGAATCCAGCAGGGGGAGTATCCTGCTTTTCTAGACCCTGCTTTTAACACCTGCTTAGTTTCAGTGCTGACAGTTTATTTTATAATCCCCTAAAATTGGAAGAGCCAGTTGGGAAAAATCACATTGAGGCCTTACCGGATAGACCATCAAGGAAATTAGAGCTCAACACCTCACAACTCGCAGAGTCCTACCTGCGGTACCTCTCACTCTTCCCGTAGATTTGGCACCAAAGCCACATGCAGGTCTAGCAATGTGGGCTGAAAGCATTTTTGTTGGAATTCTTGTTTCTATAATTGAATATGAAATCATGATCAAATTTTGTCTTGAGTCTAATAGGTTGTAAGACATTCCCCCCACCCCACTCCCTGTGGTGGCTAAATTTCAACTTAGGTAATTATATCCAACTTCCCAAATTCCAGTATAGTTTATATGGTTCTGTTTCTTTACTTTCTCCCATTAAGGCTGTATTGGCAAAGAAAGAGTGTGGCATTCCTTACAGGAACTGGCTGGGCTGCCTTCCCCTGGCATGTAAAGTAATGTCCCTTTGCTAAATAGCATTATACCTGTCAGATCAGTGCACAGGTAATGGCATGCTGTATAATATAATCGCATGCTATGTAATACCAATCCCTCTGTAGCCCTCAAAATTGTGCCTGAATATTAGGAATTAGCAAACTATGACCCATGGGCTAAATACAGCCTGTGACCTCTTTATGTACAGCTCTGATGCTAATAAAGGATTTAATACTTCTAAAATGTTAAATAAAACAGGCACACAAATAAGAATATGCAACAGACTGTATGTGGCCTGCAAAGCCTAAACTGTTTACTAACTGGCTCTTTACAGAATAAATTTGTTGAGTCCTGCTTAAGATGAGCATCATCATGATCATCATCATCATCATAGTATGGATGAGTCCACTTATAGAGTACTTCCTATTTACTGTCTTAAACATTTTTCATGTTTTAACTCAATTAATCTTTACAGAGACTCTGTGAGATAGTATAGTAGGCAGGCAACCTTTAAGACTGTCTGCAATAATCCCTACCTCCGGCATTCATGCCCTTAGTGTGATCCCTTCTCTTAACTAAGAGCTGTGTTCAGGGACTGCCTTCTAATGAACAGGGATTTTTCCCCTGATGGAATATGGCACAGAATAAAGAATGTGTAGAAAATGATGATGGGATGTTGCATTGCAGGTTTGGTTCCAGACCATCCCAATAAAGCAAATTGTAATCATTTTGCTGGTAGAAGGTCTTGCCTTTAATTTATAAAAATCACAACATCCATGAAGTACAATGAAAGAAACTATGCCTGTACTGAGATTAGATTGCAGAAGACTGTGGCTTCCTTCTTGGATTTTCTCTGGGGCTCTCCCTTCTTTCCTCTCTCTCTTCCCCACTCCCCTTTCTCCCCCCATTCACCTGGCCTCCTCCTTCTGTCCCCCTTCTTCCCCTCTTTCCCTCTTCCCTTCCCCCTCCCTCCAGTTGTCTACTGTGGGAGAAGCCATATGCCATGTAGAGATGCCACGTGGTAAGGGACTGAAGCTTGACAACCCTCTGTGTGAGTCAGGAACCAAATCCCTCCCTCTCTCACCTCATTTGAGCCTTCTGATGAGACTGCAACTTGACTGAAACCTTATGAGAACCTTGAGTCAGAGGTAGCCAGCTAAGTTGCACCCAGATTCACAGAAACTGAGGTAAAATGTTTGTTGTTTAAAGTCACTAGGCTTTGAGGCACATTGTTAGGTAGCAATGGTTAAATACAGATTCTCATACCTAGAAGGGGGAGTATTGCTGTAATAAATCCATAAAACATGGGAGTGGCTCTGGAACAAGGTAGTGACAAAAGTTAGGAAAGATGTAAGATTTTTAGGAGAATGTTAATGAAAGTTTAAAGTACCTTTGAGTACATGGTTCATAGAAATTGGGACTTTGAGGACACAGAGGTTGAAAAATTGCAGAAAAATGAAGAATATTGGAGAATGGGGGATCTTTGTTATTTAGAAGTAGAAAGTTTCACAACACTTGGCCTGAAATTACATGGAAAATAGAAAAATATGGCTAATAAACTGATTGATTTATAAGCAAAATGTTGAATATGCTGCCTCATTTCTTCTTGATAATAGTAAACTGTGAGAGGAGAGAAATAAATAGAGGGAGATTTCTATTTATAATCTAAATAATTTATTTCTAGAAATAAATAAATAAAGTAAAAAGAGTTAGAGATTGATGGTTTGGAAATTCTCCATCTCTTTAAATGGCAGAAGAAGATTAAATTAAGAAATGGTTTCTAAGCAAAGATCAAATACAAAGCAAGAAAACGTACTCTAAAGATAAACCTGAGGGTGTGACTATAACCTTTTGTTAAGGCCTCAGAAAGATACAAGGTCGTAGCAGAGCCTCAGTGTACTATTCAGCTACACAGAAGGCTCTTTAAAGAAGGTAACACATCCTCTTAATTAAATAATAGGGCTTCTGGAAAGTTTAAGGTACAGTTGTCCCTTAGCCATCTCAGCAAGAGCCCAAGGATAGAGACGGACTAATTTGGAAGAGATTTGTAGGTGTAACTTTTGTCTAATGGAGTGAACTCAGATTCACAGGAGGCTCACTAAGTTCTTATAACAGTTACATATGCAGAAGCATGAAGGCTTGAATGGAGGAGAGACTAGGCAGAATGAAGAAAAGTCTTTGAATCCTCAGAATCCTACTGGCGGGAATCAGGATGGGCAAACTCTTCAGCTGCAAGCACATCCTATTAATAAAAGGAAAAATCACTTGGAGACTAGAGCCAAAAGC
>PVKM010000114.1:0-146109 GCA_004027735.1 Carollia perspicillata | reverse complement strand
AGTATTATTCAAAGTAACAAAATGATAGAATCAACTCAAATATCCATCAAAAGAAAATTGTATGAGTAAGTTGGGATAGGTCTGCACAGTAAAATGCTCCATGCAGATGAAAAATTAATGAACTGTGGCTGTATCAACATGGATGAATTTTGGAGGGCAATAGTTGAGAGCATAAAAAGCAAGTCACAGAATGCTATACTTATTGTGATACCATCTCGATGAAGTTCAAAACCAGCCAATACTGAAATATATTTTATTGATATTATACATTAAGATTAAAATCTGTAAATATGTATAGATAAATTAAAAATTTAGAGTAAGAGTTAGCTCTGTGAATAAAGGAAATGCACTGAAGTAGGGGTGTATGTGTGAAGTAGGAGATTCTTGTGTATTCTTCCAAAAATAAGTCTCATCTGAACATAGGCAATGTGTTTATCACTTTCTTTGGCAAATAATACACTATTCTATGCAATATGCTACACGCTTTTGCTTTTATTTACTAGGAGACCTTTCTATGTCAATTATTTCAGTTCCAGCTTTTGCTATCACAAACAAGACTGCCATCTGCATACCACATACATACGTCTTTGCTCACTTGTTCAATGCACATTATGCATTACTCTGCTTCCCCATCCCCCAAGGGTAAGTGCAGAGAAGGGGAAGGGGAATTTTCACTGATCAAGAGCTGAGTGCCTCACAAAACTGTTTATTAACACTGGTCTAAGTGTAAACAGAGAAACTGGAAACATACCCAATCCTACTAACTCAGGAAGTTCTCTAAAGGAGGAAGCCCAAGGAATCCATCTACCATGTTTCATGTGTGTGGTTTTCTCTTCTTATCTTCCCCCAGCCTTCCTCTCAACTCTGTCATCTTCACCTGCTTTGCCCTTTACATTTTCCTTGCTGCAGTCCCATTAACTTTCTCTGAAAAACCTCTGCTGAATTGTCCCTTTGATTCCTATAAAATCATTTAGCACTTAAAAATGGTTAAATATTGGCAATCTCATATGTTGTAACTTACATGTTTGATTCCTTAATGCTGGGAGTGAAAAAATCTCTTCAGTGGTCATTACCACACCCTCAACGTTTATATACATTTGTAGTTGTACAGTCCATAATAACATTAATGTAATTTCCTTCCTTCAGCCCCTGCCCCAACCATAACCATCACTAATCTTTCTACTAAACAGTTGAGATCCACTGTTTTGAACTGCCTGGAGTTCTTGAACCACTGTTACGCTATTAGGTTTACCTTACCTGAAACATGATGCAAACTGCAAACACTGCCCATGCTCCACTGTAAATCCTAGGTGTAAAGTTAGAACACTCTAACTTCACCCCTTCCGTTCCAGTCTGGTGGACTCCATGTTCCCTTGCACATTACAAATACCTATTTTATTTTGTCATTAACATAAACATTACTACATGAGGCATGCTTTTGACTCTTTGCACAATTACTGGAGAAAACATTATTCCATGTCTCATCTAATAGGCCCAGGAGAACACTCTGTTTTAGAGATTCTACCATAAGAAAACATTTTTTACTTTCTAAACAAATATTTTCCACTATGCAACAGAAAGAAGCATGTTTCTTTTCTTCAAATAAGAATTTTTAGTTTAGTGCTTCGGTCAGAGCTGACATCAGAGTATACTGAAACTACAATAACTTCAAAGACCCTTAGTTCTAACATTAACCCTAAACCTAACTCAACTTTGTTTCGTACCACAACCATACTTACAATGGAAACTTCTACATCGACATTTTTACTGTAATTTATATTAAAGTAATTTTATGTTTTCTAAGTAATCAACTGAGATAAAAAATAAGTAAATAAAAATGGAAAACCTACTCTAGCATAATTTAGAGTAAATCTGCACAAGAAAATTAAAGATCTACCAAAATTAATAAAATTATTATTAAAACAGCATATATCATAACTATGTCATGATTTGTTTTAAAGATAGTCCTGGCTAGTGTAGTTCAGTGGATTGAGTGCTGGCCTGCAAACCAAAAGGTCGCTTGTTCAATTTCCAGTCAGGCCACATTCTTGGGTTGTGGGCCAGGGCCCCAGTTGGGGGTGTGCAAGGCGGTGTGCCTCTTGCATATTGATGTTTCTCTTCTTCCCTTACCCTCTCTCTAGACAGAAAGAAAGAAAATCTTTTAAAAAATAATTCAGTGTTATGAAATTCAGATACCTAAAATGGCTGGAATTAGACCAACATAAAATTTTTAAAAGAAATAGAAAGTGCTCTGTATAATACTGTAATGGTAGATACATTTATTCTAATCTGCAGAATGTACAAGTATGACCCTAAGGTAAATGGTGAACTTTGGATGGCAGTGACAGGGCAATGTAGCTGCATCCGTTGTAACACGTGCACCATTATGGTGAAGGAAAACAGCGATGAAGAAGTCTATGCATATGTGGGGGGAGGGGCGATGTAGGATACCTATGTACCTCCTTCTCAATTTTGCACCTTCTTCTCCGTTCTGCTCTAAAAACTCATTTAAAATGTAAATTGAAAAGAACTAGACAAAAATAACCTTTACTTTTTATTTGGTATATGCAGAACTTTCTAAAACTTAAAAATAATACATTACCTTCTGTAGCAAAATATTTCTAACATCATCTTCTGTTTAACACATTGGTTTTTGCCTTAAAAAGGTAAATATCTGCCTCAAATCTGAGTAAATGTGAACAGTTGCAAAAATAAAATCTTTAATCAATACAATGAATGCTTCTGAGAAAAGCCAAACTAATTCCAATTCCTTCACAAACACCTATGATTGAAATGGAGGTAGAAGGCTTAATTATAAAATATTTTCAAAGGTAACAATCATAGCATCTACTGCTGTCAATAAATGAACTTCAAATTGATTTACCATTTTGTAACATGAATCTAAATTTAGTATTTAACTGTATTTGTATCATTTGTGTCTCCTTTGTCAATAAAACATTATATATACATATATGCATATATATATATTCCTTTCCCTTATATTTTATAAAGAAAATGACCACTGACCCAATCAGCTACATCCTCATCTCCAGCTTAGCAGATAGTGTGGTTTACAGTGTGCAGGGTGATAAAACAAGACAATACATTTTCATCAATAACGATTTCAGAGTGGAAGAATACGAAATCTTATTAGGTATACTGGCATGTAGCCTTGTATTTATGAATCAAAAATCTCAATTCCCACTGGAAGTAAGTAAAGGCATCTGCTACCACATTCTGTTTAAGCAAAAGTATGTGTTCCACACAGAGTTCCAAAAATCAAGGGTTGTCTGCAAGCCCATGCTTTGGGAGCCAAGTTTTTCTCTAAAACTTAAGTGTTAAAGTGTGTATATTTCATGTGATACCATCTATTATTTTAAGTATAATTTCATTCAATTTATCTAAATAATATTACATGTTGAACCCCTGCAACTCAGTGTTCTGGGACTATTCAGTTTCACTGTGTCATTTATTGAATGGGTAAATATATTAGGTTTTTTCTTCAGTTTTGTCATTTGTAAAATGGGAAAAAGACCTACATCTTTGTATTTTTCTGTGTATATGTACTAATTGATCCCCATTCAAATAGACACCAGGCTTTTTCATTATGTAGGGAAAATAGGGACTTCAAAAAACTATAAGTAAGAGGAAAACTGCCCTGGCTGGTGTGGCTCAGTGTATTGAGTGCTGGTCTGTGAACCAAAGCGTCACCTGTTCAATTTCCAGTCCAGGGCACATGGTTGGGTTATGGGCCTGGTCTCTAGAAGGAGCTGTGTGAGTGGTAATTACACATTGATGTTTCTCTCTCTCTCTTTCTCCTCCCTTTCCCTCTTTCAAAGTAAATAAATAAAATATTTTTAAAAAGTAAACAAGAAAGTAATAGGAAAACTTTCCCCTAACCAACCAATTAACCAAACAAACACACAAAGTAAAAATGGTTTCCTTGGGCTGCAGGTAGAGAGAAAAATTTGTGACTTCTGGATAATCCTAGGGGTTGCAATACACTGAAGAAAAAAAAAAGGAGGACATGTGGTATTTCTTAGGGGAAAAATCTATGCACGTTACGTGTTTCAGCATGAAATAAATTTTCTCTGTCCTGATATTTTAGAAAATCAATAGAGAGAACCCTGGCTCTGAAAGGGCTACATGATCAGAGGCAATGGGTGCCTTAGTGGTAACCTGTGAGACAGGTGATAGGTGATCAAAGGCTTGCCTATCCCAGTTCTGAGATACACATATGCAGGTCCATTGATTTTAACAAATTGACCACTCTGGTGGGGGATGCTGATGACAGGGAAGGTCACACATGTATGGAGGCAGGGGACATATAGGAAATCCCTGTACTTTCCCCTCAATTTTCCTATGAGCCTTAAACTGTTCTAAAAGTAGTCTTCATTAAAACAAAAACAAAACCCTTTTAAAAACAGTAGAAAATCAACATCGAAAGGTTATATTCTAGCACTTTGCAGAGCACAATAAAGATCAAACTGTGTTTTACTCAGTTTTGCAGGGTTTTGGCCTAGGAAGTAACATGTCAAGGCATTAATTGCAAATGTTGTATTCTTTTAGAAGCATTGTCTTATTTTAATACAGAATAAGAGAAAGTTTTAATAACTCCTTCATTTGGTAGGATAAAGCAGACACTCTAGGAAGCAGATCCTGGGAACAGAGCAAGCCAGCTGCTGGGAAAGTTCATTGTGAAAGCAAAAAACATTGACATACAACACATAGTGACATGTGAAAGTAGTTACTGCAAAGGACAAAAAGTAACAGATTTCCCTGTAGGATAATAGAGTATGAGGATATAGAAGCCAGGAAAGAAAATTGTATAGAAAAGCATATAGTCAGCACAAGGAAAACAGATATCACAGACAAAGCTATTGTGCTCACACGAGGTCTGTCCAGAAGGTACCCAGCCATGTAATATGAAAAATAGAGGCATTTATTGAAGAAGACACAAGATATAAGAAACATCTTGCATAGGACAATGACACTTCAGTCCCCTTCAAAGTAGGCACTTTGAGACCTCACACAGTTCTCCCAACCTCCCTCATCTGCCCCATCGTATTTTCCTGAATCTCATCAATGGTCTGAAATCCCTTCCCTTTCAAAGGTGATTTTAGTTTTGGGGAAAAAAAAAACAGTCAAAGGATGCCAAATCTGGGCTGTAGGGGAGCTGAGTCACCTGGGTGATTTGACATTTTGCCAAAAAATTCTGCACCAGACATGATAAATGAGGTGTTGCATTGTTGTAATGAGGATGCCAATCACCAGTTGCCCATAGCTGTGGCCTTCTGAATCATCCTAATAGTTTCCATGGAGGAATGTTTAAGCTTAATGCAAAATTTGATACAAGTTCATTGCTCTACTCACTCAGACATTTTGAGTGCCATGGACACACAATACACATGCTCACTCAATGGCATCTACTGCCCCCATTAGTACAGTGAAATTGTCATTGTTCATGCACGGATGTTGCAGTCCACTATCCTTGGCTGTCAGGTTACATTGATGTTACACAAACCATTCTCATTAAGTTAACAATGGCTGGACTTTTTCCAAACAGATCTTAACTTAGGTCAGGATTCCAATTTGCATACACACACACACACACAAAAAGAGGACTGATAAGGCCAGGGCTTGTCCTTTGTCTAGAGAGGCTGAAGTAGAAAGCTGATTCTGTAACCAGAGTCATGGCCCTTTCCAAATCTATAAACCACCTTAGCCCCCACTCCTCTGAACAAAATTAAAGGAGCCTTTAATCCACTCTTTGATTGTGTAAGAGATCCACAGGATGGCAGGGAACACTGAGATTATTGAAAATGGACATTGAAGAATGAGAAATCCTCAACCAAGCACGGAGATCCAATAGAAATTACATACAAAGTATCAAAGAGCCAGAGTCTTAGACTGGGAGACATTGAATGGTATCGAAAAGTAAGAACAAAACCTCAAGGAGGGCCAAATGTACACACTTTAAAGCTTCTTGAACTAGACCAAACAGGGCTGCAACTGGAAGTATAGGAGATAGAGAATAATTAGGTATTCAGATTTAATTTTCTCTGCTTCTGTCCTATCCAAAACTGGACTAAAGCATTTCCCAAGTTAGTGCATCCTAGAATAAATGCACCTTCTTCTCCCTAAGAACCAATGGTTCAAATGCGAAGACCATCATAAATCTCCCAACTCTAACGGGTCTGGTGCTGAGTCACATTGAATCCTTGACCCATGTGGATGACCACAGTTGCAAGAGCTGCTGCCTCTGAAGAGTTAACCATACAGAGGCAGAGGCACTGAGAAAATCTCAGATCCCACTTACCAAAACCAAACTGTCAGCTGGACACTGAGCCCCTAGAATGATGCAGAACACAAATTTTCCAAATTGGAGGACATGTTTCCATTTTTCAGACATTTCAGGTGTGAAAATACCTGGAAAGTTTAATGTAGAAAATAAAATATGTTGCATTTTATTTAGCATGACTGACCATATCAATGAAGTTCCACACTTTATAAGCTGAGGCAGAATCATTCACATGTGAAAGACTTTATAGGGAATGTCTGTGCTCATACAATTGCACTTTCTGTGTAAAGTTAATGGAGCTCAGAGCAGTTCAACCCAAAAGGAATGAAAACTAAGAAATATTAACTGGAAATGATGTACCAAATAACATGCTTGTTGTTTTATATCAATTAATTTATGCTCTGACAACAGTAGCAAAATTACATCATGTATGTGAATGCTAGTGTGTTTTAATTTACATTACTATTAGAGTTATCAAAATGAGTAAATAAGCTTGTTGGCCAGTTGTGTTTATTTGCTAACACAACCAAGTTTTCTAGAACTAAAGCCATATAATTTTTAAGGGGGGACTTTGAAAATGAGACAAACTATATCTTAAATGCATATAATTACATAAAATACACATGTTTTCTAAGGAAGATGTAATTTGACTCTTGAAAAGTCACCTTTGTCTTCCTATAAATCAAATGTTTTCTCCTTACATTTTAATACACTCATATCTCTAGCCTCTTGGAACATTCTGCATGCATTCCTACATCAGGGGCTTCCATCTTCAAAGCATTTATCGTCATCATTGAATCTGGAATTAAATAATTGTGGTTATTCGTCATCAATAATGTTCAAACTGATCATTTACAATGAAGTACAGCATAAAATTTATGAACAAGTTAATAAATTAAAATAAATGGCAAGAGAAAGTTGAGATGATTAACATTTATGTTTTAATTTTCTAAAATCAACAAAATAAATACATTATTTTGACAAGGACATGAGTAACTTGACCATTTAATTTCAATCTAAAATTGTAGAAGTACTATAAATATTAATTTTTAAAGTAACATAGCCCATTTTTTAATGGGCTATGGTAATGAAATGATGTGTTTTTTTAATTTACTATAGCAAAGGATACTTTAGCTGGAGTGTGCACTTTCTTCAGCAATCTCTTAAATGACCTGGAAATTTGTGAGTGCCTTTAAGAGTATCTTATAAAAAAACTTCTCTCTGAGAAATAGCCAAAGGAAAGCTTTTCATTTAGAGAAAGTAAATGACTCTGACATTATAATACCATTATAAATTAACTCATTGTGTAATTTTAAAATAAAATGTTTAAAAGATTAAAAATAGTTTTAGTTTTTGATCAGAATGACAACAAAAAGGACGAGTGTAAATATTTTGGTGTTAGAGGTTTTTGCCAATATTGATTTTTTTGAAATTCCCTATAAACGAAGGAGATGAAAAGTGATCTTTAGCCCTCCTGTATCAGACTATGGATCTACACAACTTGAATCTTCTATATTTAATAGAGGGTATGCAATACTTAATCTCGGTTCACCCCAGTGAAAAGATTACCCATATTTCTCTAGTTATAGACTCATCAGCAAGTTTTTGGATAGGTGGCAAGGAAAGTTGTTCTGTATATCAAAAAATGAAACTATCCCCAAATAAGAATGCATTTTAGGAATGAAACAACTGCCACAGAAGACGAGTAAATTACATACTAATACAATGGCATTGTTGCAGCAATGCTGTCTCTCTGGGGCTAGGAAAATGGTGACAGTGGATAGAATGTCTAATTTACCACATATTGTGGCTCATCTTCTGTGGCTCTTCTTAACTTCCACGTACAATAAGGACTAGAAACACAATCACAATAATGTCAAGCCCTCACCACCACCCTAGATAATTGATAGCTATGTAGATCTATGTGGACCAGGCCATCTACAGAAACTTTCATGTACTAAAGTACCATGTACCACTTGCAGGGTCCTTGGATGCTATCTCTCAAGGCTCTTATCCTATGTGGAAATAAATTCCTCAGCCAGCCCTTTCAGTCATCAAGAAGGCATTGACTCTCCTCCCTCACATTACCTATCCTTATTCTTTGTTGCCAGCTGCTTGCCATGTAAAGATATCCAGGACTAAAGGGAATCTAGGAAGCATTTAAACTATCATTTACCTAACATCTCTACTGCCCTCACCTTACAGAAGAAAAAAGTCAGCTTAAAATACTTTAACAAGGAAAATGGGGACAGACTCATAGATGGGGAACAAGACGAGAACCAGTGGAGGGGGGCTATAGGGGGAGGGATTGAGCAAAAAGAAAAAGGATTCATGGAAAACAGTGTGGTAATTGCTGAGGGGAGGGGAGTATAAGGGAACTAAATGGTAATGGAAAAATATAATAAAGATTAAAAATGTAAAAAAGTATTTTATATTCTTTCTGCTAAGTCTACTAGGCAATACAATGCAAGCAGAGATTAGAACCAAGATTAACTGGCTACAGCTGCCAAGTAACTTGTGTTTAACAAGTTCCATTGACTCACATCAGCTTCAATAACTAGGACAGGACATTACAACAGGGTAGCTTCTGGGTTCACAGAAGCATGAGGATCTGCAGATTCCATTGTAACAGGTCAGAGATGTAGGAGGGGGTATGAGCAGGGTAAAGGGAGGTCCTACCACACACAATCTGAGACATGGCTATGGTTTCCTCTTTGCCTGGACCTATTTCCTGTCATCAACCTCAGGTGAAGTGGTGAGATAGGTGAGAGTCAGATTCCCCATCGCTGGAAATCCTAATTGAAAGAGTCAAGTGGACTGGCAGGAGGGTAGATGAGGAGACCCAGAAGCCTCAATGTAACTTGAAGCCTATATACATAAACACCTCTACCTCTACCCAGGCCATGATGTTCCTACAGTTTCCGTCTAACCAGAAGAGCAGGATTTCAGCCAGCTATCAAGAAGAATGTAAGAGAAACTTTGGTATGGTCAGTACTCTAAACAACCCAGAAAGACTGGCCAGACTAAGAGTTTTTTATAGATAGACTCAGCAAATCCAGTTATACTCTGGGTCCAGACAAATAGCTTGGCAATAACACACTGACCATCTCACACTTATCTAAGCCCCAAAGAAACCAACCGTTCTGGTTAAAATGATGGCCTGGGTACTCAGGATGTTCCAAAACACCAGACAGATCAACAGATCTTAATGCACACATGTAGGATAGTTTAGAGTCACTAATTATCCTAATTACCCTGGCCACCTAAGGTCGGTGACCCCAGACAGAGTGATGAACTACATTGTACTGCTGTCTTTCGCCTGCTGACCACTACTCTTTTCCCCAGTCTTTCCTCCAGCACCCAGGAAACCATCTGCTCATACCGTTTGGGATGCCTTACTGGGTACTTAGAGCCCAGAGAAGTCTGGAATTACTCAGAGATCCTAGTTCAGGGCCATTTTTTTCCCTAAATTTCAGTATGGTATGGTCTGCCCATAAACGCACATTTTCAAAACAAAAATAAATACACTTTGTGAAATTTACTGTAAACCTCGACAGACGCCTGTGACCAGGAGGCTGCAATGAGTGTTGAGGTTTTACATACTATTTCAGGTTGTGGACACCTCCGAACCTGCGACCGGGACAGACGTTAGCATCTCAGACACTCTCTGATCTGTTTGCTGTATCAAATGGATGCTGCTCTTTTAGGAATGTCACCATTGTATTTACTCAGTGTTACACTGAAACACTTCTAAAAGTATAGAAAATGAATGAAATGTGCTAATATTTCACTGATAATAGTTAAATATGTTGTTTGCATGTGTTATGCTATGTAAAGATCATTCAAGCTACAGTCTGAAAGATGAGAAAGAGAGAATAGGAAAGAAACCTTGGAAGTAGCTTAAACAAATAAAGCTGACTTGTCAAGGAATAAATGCCTTTGAAGAAAGAAGTGAGGCCAACAGTTCAGCATTTCATTTATTAATATCTTCATACATAAATTTTTAATTCTATATTAACTGCTTATAAATTTCCTCTTTCTCTCTCCATGCTAAGTTAAACCTTGAGGTGGTAATGATGAATCCCAGAGTAATATAACTTATTGTGAAAGAAATATGAAATGGGGTGAGTCAGGAGAGATACAGCAGCACTGCAGATCTCGGTGAATGCTGGGTTGGTTGAAGGATTTCACATCTATTTTGAGCACGTAATTGGTGTTTAATACATTTCATTTTATTACCTATCTACATGGCAATGGCAAGTTATGGGAGGAAATTGATAAGGAAGGATATGGGGAAAACAACATAAAGAAGCAAACTGTAAGTACATTTTGTCAGTGTTTAGTGTTTGTCAATAGAGAATATTACAAAAATGAGAGAATGAAATTCTCAACATGGAAGAATGTGATGAACTCTTAATACTGATTTGAGATGGAATTATATTTTTAAAGTTACATCTCTTTAGAGCTGCTATACACAGGCAACTAAATAAATTATCTCTTGTTTAACAAATAAGTATCTTTCAAATTACAGGTTTTATTTTTTAACTTGGCAAGGCAGTTCTGCAGCTGTCAATGAATAACTCAGGAAAGCCTCACCAACAGAAGAGCCATTACTGGAAAAGGAGAAATTCCAGAGGAATGATGGAAGACTTACTTAGGGAAAAATAATAATTTCACTGCATCTCAATAGGTATGTATATTCATCAGCTGCATTTTTATCTGCATAAATGAAATGACTGGTTTAAAGATTTCCATAAAGAGATTATATGCACTGCTAATATTAAATCAATCAACAAATAAAACATAAACACCTTTACTGTGTTTGTTCTCAGTGAGAAAAGCAAGCCAAAGAAATTAATCAAAAATCTTTTCTAATCATTTAAAATTTATGGGAACTGACATTTTCAAGATTGTGCTCACATCTGACTATTATAATTTGGTGAACTGTAAGATCTTTGGGAAAGACAACCATACATTCCCCCTTATTCTATGAAAGACTCCATCGCCAACTTAGTAACATCAGGTACTCTGCCACCAGGTTGCCTGGGTTCAGATTCTGGTGCTGCCACTCACTAGCTTTATAATCTAGCCCTCTGAGCTTCAGTTCCGTCATTAAAAATGGGGGTGCCAATCATAGCACTCCTATCCTATGGCTATTAAAAAGACAATGCAAATATATCTAGCACAGTGCCTGCCATGTTAGACCTCACTACAAATGACTGCTCCTTCCAGGTCTCATTCTGGAAAGAGTATTGATAATCATTAAAGTAACCGAAGAAATAAAAATTCAAATGTAGAAGAGGCAAGGAAAAGGGGAGCAGATGGTGGGAAGAGACAAAATGCAAAAAGGGAAAGGGAAAAATGAAGAAAGTGGGCTCTACGTTTAAGTGGCTGGAATAAGAAAAAGACAAAAGAGATCATCGTCTTTCTAGGAAAGAGAAAAACTGAGGGCCATCCTTTTTATTAGAATTTATATGAGCAGATCATCACTACCTAGCACTTTAGATACAAAGCTCTAATTACACTAAAATTCAATAGAGTTACTGAACTCAGTGCATAATTCAATTAATTGTACTGTGTTACTGACCATCAGTACTCCACAGTGTAAGACAAATCACTCCTTCCCCCAGCAGTCAGGCAGACTATTTAATGGTGATTACTAAACATTTCCCAACAATCAATATAAAGGGAAGCTATTGTTTCAAAACGTGTCACACATTTTGAAAGATTGTTCACCTTTTTTTCCCCATTTTATTCAAGTGGTGGTTAGAAATCAATCCATGCCATAAACGCCCACAGAGGAAAAGCTGGATCAGGAAGCTCTATAGCCAGAGCTGATCAGTGATGGCCAAGAGACCCAAAGAAAAACCATAAAGTAGAAATAGTATGAGAAGTCGGAAGGAGAATTACGAAAGATATGGCTATTTCATTTTTAAGTTCTACAGTGTGATAAGTCTGCTGTAGATATTTGTGCTTTTACTATCAATGATGGCAAAGAATGACTAGCAAATTCAGTTTGTGATCCATCAATATTAATTCTGTTGACCAAATTCTAGCATCAAGTAATAATTCAAGGTAGTTCCAAATCAAGACCCGAGTGCCTTTTCAATGGTGTAAGAGGGGTATTGTCTATGTATTACTCAGTCTCTACGGTTTCTAATTCTTTAGGGAAGGAAAGCATCCACACATCCATCCTTCATAATATTAGCGCAGAGCTTGTTCTTCAGAATAACATTATCTCCTAGTTCATTGTACAGCATTAAAAAACATAATATATGTAAAATTTCAAATATTCCAAAAAGAACACTTTATAATAATGGTATAAGTGAGGATGGAGCAACTGCTGGAATCACAGGCAAAGCCACAGGCAAAGTATCACATGTGATACTCAGGGTGATTTAAATCAGTAAACAGCTGAGGAAAAGAAAATCAACAAGGTTCTTCAAATGATGATGCTGTACTCTCTGGCTGGTGTAGCTCAGTGGTTTGAGTGCAAGCTTGTACACCAAAGGATCACAAGTTCAATTCCTAGTCTAGGAAACATACCTGGGCTGCAGGCCAGGTCCCAAGTAGGGGGCACGTGAGAGGCAACCACACATTGATGCTTCTCCCCCTCTCTTTCTCCTTCCCTTCCCCTCACTTTAAAAATAAATAAATAATTTTTTAAAAAATGATAATGCTTTATATTTTAAAGCATAAAAAGTGATTCCTAAGAAAAATGATGACACTCTAGTATATTTCGTAAAATTGATCCTTTTTATGATATTGCTGCAAAAGTCATGGTTGAATTTAAGATGTTATATGATGCTAGCATGCCACTGTTTTGTCTAAATGTTAAAAAATAATGCTTAAACAATTCTATATTTAAGAACTAGTTATTATTTTTACCTGAAGACCATATTTTGCTAATGTAGAATAAAATTACTTACATTATTGGTTTTATTAGTTTTATTTTATAAAATTACTTATATTATTAGCTCTAATGTAGAATAAAATTACTTATATTGTGTTTTATATTATTGTTTAATATGTCAACATTACTATTAAATTTTGACCTTATTTTAGGAGATTCACTTCTGTCAGTTATTTTATGCTAAGTTTACTTGTATAATAAGAACTTCATATATGTGTGTATTATGCTGAGAATTCTGGTGATAGTCCTGACTCTACCTTCCTGATAATTTGTTATATTTAATTCTGAACACAGATTTTTTTCTGCAAAATGCTAGAGGACTTCAGAAATTCAGCCAATTAGAGATTACCTAGTATTCACCTTTCCAGATAACACGGTGATGATATAAAATAGGAAAACATAAAGCAAATCGACACATCTCATTTCTCAACGAAGAGCTGTTCTGTATTAGACATGTGTTTCTAAAACCTGATTTTTTGCCCTAAGCCTCCCAATATGTGAATGCCAAGAAACCAATAAAAGAAAGTAGTTTCATTACCTTAATTACCCAATATGCCAATGATAAGTTGAATTTTGGAGTTAATGGAGAAAATGTGGCAATAGCTATGGTTTAGAGTATTAACATTAGAATGTTTAAATAATGAGTGTTCAAACATGGAAATCATTGCATATATATCAGTGTTTAAATCTATTATCCATGCTTAAGCATGAGTCCAAGACTATCGGGGCTTTCTGAGTGAGTGACTTATGATTAAAAAGAAAGTGTTTTAAAAAGATGCATTCTTATATCCTTTCCACTTATGTTCTATCATTGCCTTTGTAACTGGAAGCTGTCTACTAATTTTTAAAAATCCAGTGTTTTTCGAATTGCTACTCAGTGCATCAAAAACTTTTTTTTCTGAGTAGAATCTCTTCATTTCAGGAGACCATGTTTGGACAGTTATGTAGAGCGCTGCTGGAGTTGCAAGTGCGTATATTTCCACCGAATCCTATCGCCCAACAACAATAAGGATAAAGTGACCTTGAAGATGTCAAGGTCGCACAGCCAACTTTTACCATTTTTTTAGAGAACTCCTTGTTTCTAGGCTTCACTAGAACTCTCACAGTGATTGAGAATTAATGAACATTTAAGATGGCTCAACTGGTACCACACTAAGCACTTTGCAGCATACATAGTTACAGGAGAGACGCAAATAGGCAAGCGACCTAAATGAGCTGTAAGGCAAGATGATTAATAGAAAATAAATTATATCTCTTATTTCTGTTCAGTGTAAGAATTAGTTTAAACATAGACCCAAAAGCAGTTTGATATATTCTTTTTTCCATAAATAGCAGTAGTGTCAGAAAAATTAGAAAAAAGTTAGAACAAAAACTGAACCCCCAAACAGGCCCAGACTGACACTAAAATGGAAAGAAAACTCTGTTATGTACCTCTGTGGTACACACAACTAAAGGTACAATGTGGGTGAACAACCATATTATTATGTCAGTAAGAATCTCTGGCAAGCAACAGAAAAGTGCTGCCGTAGGCATTTAAAGAATTAGTATGAGGTAGAACATCAAATTAAAATAAATGATTTTTAAAAACAGCTCAAATCGTTCAGGAATACCAGCTACAGATATCTGGAATTAAAAATAAATGAGAAGTCTGCTTGGGGCACCATCAACAGGATCAGTCAGCTCAACCATTTTATTCTACTCTTTACGGTTCTTAGTGTAGGAATTAAATTCTAAGAAGAAAGAATCTCGCTGGCTTGAATCATGACTCCTTTGCCTGGAGAAGGACACACCCCTTGATTAACAGTCACACAGGTTCCTATCCAATGGGTACGTCTCCAAAGCAAAATCATTGCTTTGGAGCAAATGATTTTGGAGCAAAATCATTGCTCTTCCTCTGATCAGTAGAAAGAGAAATAGATATTGAAAATCCAAACCAACGAACACGCACAACTTACTTCTGTGCAAATTGAGAATAATTATTTTGGCCAAGAAAGAGAGACAAGAGAAAATAAGTCCATTAATTTCATGAAGGGAATAAATTAGAAATTCATTATCAACTAATTCAACTTCATAAAGTCAGATGGTAAAGTATATTCTCCATGCATGTTTGTATTTCTGGACTTAGTTTATAACCAATATTGCAATAAAAATTCCAATATCTGTTGCCGATAAACTGGATAAACAAGATTACTTATAGCATCCTTCTATGTTTCAACTTCTTTCTGCCTGGCTGGGCTCTCTATCTGAGCTTTGTTCCACTGTGTGTGATCACAGTAGCACTGTGCTTCGTGGGAGATGAAAGAGTTCTCCCCTCACTCAGCTACTACAGGCAAAACTAGGGCATGAACTCTTATGTATTGTTTCTAAGTTCAATTCTTCCACTGGAAGAAAACGGCCCCCTCTTTCACTCAGGTAGACGAAAGCTACATGACCATAGAATAAACTCTGATGGAGGAATTCCACTGACAATTTCTACTGGCAAAAGGAAGAAGCAATTAGAGGATGTGCTTGACAACCAGAGTAGGAAACCCAAAGTGGAGTCCCAACACAGCTGCTCTGTTTCTTGCTATTTGAATCCTAGCACCAACATTCTGCTAACTGCATGTTAATTGCACAGTTTGCAAGACATTATGTCTTAAAGACTATTGTTGGGTGGGTAGGTTGATCATATTAAATTGCTTTTCAAGCATAAAGCTAATTTCAGTGTTCTACAAAACATGCTATTTTCTCCTGTACTTAAAATTTAAAGATTTTTAAAATAAACTAGGCAACACTACAGTTATTACCATTCCCAGGGACCAAAAATTTACTCATAGCAGAGCACTCTCAATACTGAGCCATATCTCCATCTTTACATTAACAAGAGAGCACTGACCAGGAGCAAAGCGGGTACAAAGAAATAGGACATTATTCCTGATGGAACACACAGCTCTAAATATTAGAACTCAAAAGGGGGGTTACTTTACTGCTAGAAGAAATGTTAAGTTTCTTTTCACCAAAGTATGTGTAAGATTTTTTTTAAACAAGACCATATGTTAAAATTAGTAGAGGGCACAGATTCACAAAAAGTACTGGTCTGAGTCACAGGGGCCTGGCTCACTGACCATCAGGAAACACAGTGTCCAGGAGAGCGTGGCCTCTGGGTTTGGCTGAGTGGGCCTGCACCCCAGCGCTGCTCAGCATACTCACTGTGACTCTGAGCATGCTGCTTAACTGCCCTAAGTCTCAGTTTTCTCATCTGTAAAATGGAAAATATAAGGGGATGTGTTTGGTAAAATATCTCATGATTATAAAATGCTTACCACAGTGTCTGAAACATATTAAGCATCCACAAAATATTAGTTGTTATTTTGAATGTTGCTAAACCTGTCTCAGAAGTCATTATTTTATTAATAAATTGTGAATAATAATGTGTTTTCATTACTAGAGTGCGACTAGGGTCAAATAAGATAATATATGTAAAACTCTTGTGAAATATGAAATAGCATTAAAAATGTTATAATAGTGAAATTAAATGAAATAGTGAAGTCTTAAAAGTAAACAGAGACTGACCCCTGATCTTTCCTGAATTACCTCTTTTATAATGAAGGTAGAAAATACTATAGTAACAGAAATAAAGAAAGAATACATATCAGGAAGATATAAAGTAGAATTCCTTGCATTTGCTGTCTAGCAAGTCTAAACTATTACCAAATAGTGACTGATGAAATGAGTCATACTTTTTTAAATATGAGAAGTCAAGGTCATACATAAGGGGTACAGGTCTAACTTCAGAGTTTGGAAACAAACACAGATAAAAATTTCCTCCTTGTAACAATTGAAATGTTCAGAAACGAAATCAGACGTTTTTAGGAAAGCCTGAAGCTATGATTGTCTATGTACTAAGTATATTGCATTGCAGTAATATGCATCATAATAACATAAACAGAGTAATCTTCTGAATCCAAGTTAGAATGGGATGTTCCTCAAAACAAAGCAAGTTTACACAATATAACAACTTAACATGAAATGAAAATTGCACCTTAACAGCAGTGCTATGACAGAAAGCAGATGAACAAAGGTAAGGACCAGTGGGCGTCAACGCAACACTAATGCCTGGTGACTGTGTCCCTGGCCTTTGGGCAGTTTGCTGAATCAAGCTTCTCTAGGCTGATATGAAGAGTCCTTCATACGATCTCATTTTTTTTATTCTGGTTGTGTTAAACTAACCAAATGCATTTATCCACCAGAGGTGAAGAGTAGAAATTTAATTAGTCATACATCGTGTAAATGCAGGTCTATTAGGGATAAACCAACTCTGTAAAAATTAAATCACAGGACTTTTCTTAATTTTATTTTCATGTCTTTTTTTGGCTTAACAATAGTCTTTTCTTTCTTTTTTTTTATTGGTTTTCAAGTACGGTTGTCTCCATGTTCCTGCCACCACTTTTCCCCACCCCACCCACTGCACACACCCCCACCTCCCACCCTCAGTCCTACCTTTGGCTTTGTCCACGTGTCCTTTATACATGCTCCTGACAACCCTTCCCCTGCTTTCCTCCATTATCCACCTCCCCACACCCCTCCAGCTACTGTCAGTTTGTTCTTTATTGTAATAACTCTGGCTGTATTTTGCTTGCTTGTATGTTTTGTTGATTCGGTTCCACTTATAGGTGAGATCATATGGTATTTGTCTTTTACTACCTGGCTTATTTCACTTAGAACAATACTCACCAGATCCATCCCTGCTGTTGCAAAAGGTAGGAGCTCCTTCTTTCTTTCTGCTGCGTAGCATCCCATTGTGTAAACTTACCACAGTTTTTAGATCCACCCATTTCCTGATGGGCACCTACGTTGCTTCCAGCACTTGGCTATTGTAAATTGTGCTGCTGTGAACATTGGGGTGCATAGGTTCTTTTGGATTAATGTGTCAGGATTCTTAGGATATAATACAAGCAGTAGAACTGCTGGGTCAAAAGGCAGTTCCATTTTTAGTTTTCTACAGAAATTCCATACTGTTTTCCACAGTGGCTGCACCAGTCTGCAATCCCACCAACAGTGCATTAGGGTTCCCTTTTCTCCAAGTCTCATCAGCACTTGTTGTTTGTTGATTTGTTTATGATGGCCATTCTGACCAATGTGAAGTGATACCTCATTGAGGTTTTAATTTGCATCTCTCTTATGGCTAGTGATGCTGGGCATCCTTTCATATATGTCTCTGGGCCCTCTGTATGCCCTCCTTGGAGGAGTGTCTGTTCAAATCCTTTGCCCATTTTTAATTGGATTGTTTGCTTTCCTGGTGTGGAGTTGTGTGAGTTCTTTAAATATTTTGGAGATCAAACCCTTGTCTGAGGTATCATTGGCAAATATATTTTCCCATACATTTGGTTCTCTTTTCATTTTCCTCATGTTTTCTTTAGCCATGCAGTTTTTTATTTTGATGAAGTCTCATTTGTTTATATTTTCCTTTATGTCCCTTGCTCTAGGGAACAAATTGGTGAAAATATTGCCACGTGCAGTATCTGGGATTTCCCTGCCTATGTTTTCTCCTATAGGACTTTTATGGTGTCGCGACTTATATTTAAGTCTTTTATCTGTCTTGAGTTTACTTTTGTGTATGGTGTAAGTTGGTGGTAAGTTTCATTTTTTTTCATGTGGCTGTCCAGATCTCCCAACACCATTTGTTGAAGGGGCTGTTTTTACTCTATTTTATGCTTCTGCCCCCTTTGTTGGATATTAATTAACTATAGAGACAGGGGTTTATTTCTGGGCTCTCTATTCTGCTCCATTGATCTATGTGTCTGTTCTTATGCCAGTACGGGGCTGTTTTGATTACAGTGGCCAGACTTCCATGTCATTTCTAATCTGACTACTCATGGTACAATAACTGTCTTTCTATGCATTTGCTTTGTTTATACTTATGAAATATGAAAGTTAGTTGAACTAAGACACTGCTGCCAACAAACATATATAGAGGCAGCCTAGGTGTCTCTAAATTATTTTTTTATATCTTTATTGTATTTTTTCCACTACCATTTAGTCCCCTTACATCTCCCTGCCCCCAGCAATTACCACACTATTGTCCATGTCCAAGAGTCCTTTTTCCTTTCTGCTCACGTGACATCTTATTATGACTAATAAATGACTCACACGTGTGAGATGCTACTTGAAACACCTGGGCTGCCTCTATATGTGTTTGCTGGCAGCAGTATCTTAGTTCAACTAACTTTCTCATTTCGGGGGTGTGAATTAAACAAACGTGTATAAAGACAGTTATTGTACCATGAGTAGCAGTCGAGTTAGAAAAAAAGCGGAGGTCTCTCAGACTTACTCTTTTCAATTATAGCATTATATAAATAAAATAATGGAGAAGGGAAAGGAAGAATGAGAGGGAGGAGAAAAAAAAGAAAATAAGAGAGAAAACAAGACAAAAGTAAAAATACTGGGCTTACAAATTGGAAAAAAAAACATTTTTTTACATCTTACTAAGATAAGGAGCAAGTGTTTGAAATGTCTATGTTCAGGGCACTCGTAATCTTTAATCCCTTTTCACCTTTCATTTCAATGTTCTTGCATAATTTTGTGCTGGAATTTGTTTTTCAATATTTTACACAAACAACCATATACAAATATACTTGAATAACTTACTGTTTGGAAATGCATCATTCAGAACACTGACATTTCTCTTACTTTTCTTGACTATATTGTTCAGGCAGCAAGGACTTTAAAAATATTCAAATAAAACAGGAATAATAAATTGTCAAAAATAGCTGAAAATGAGAAAAGGATGAGTTATAGAAAAATACCCTGATAGATATGCTTTACTCTTTCAGATACACATGGCAGACCCGACAGCCCTACTGCGACCCCATGGGCCCGAGTCTGAGTGTAACAATCCCTGCCCTTAGGGTGTGGGTGGGACTGTGACTCACTGGAACCAATAAAATATGGCCAAGGTAATGAGACGTCACTGCTGTCCTTACATGTGTATTTATTGTATAAATATAAAATTATAAAATAAATGTAGTATAAATTATATATAAACTGTTACAAATTATATTTATTTGTTGTAATACTGTCCATAATAATACTGTCCAGTTTTCAGCTACTAATTTTGTGGTATTTTGTCACACAGCAGCTGATACAGCTCTGTTCTAGGGCACCTTAGCCTAGCAATTCTAGTACATTTTCTCTGCAGTTACAGGATAGAGCCAGACACTCCCGAAACAAAAGCCTAGTTACATCTGTGTAAACAATGGAACTTGGGACAAGTTACTTAATTTTCTAAGTGTCAGTTTTCTCATGTATAAAAATGGATATGATAATAACTACCTCTCAGGTTTAATGTGAAGATTAGAAGTAACAAATATAAAAATGCATGGCATTCAAAAAATAACAGTTCAAGAAATAGTAAAATCTGGCTTATTCGTTGGGGCCATGAGAGCCAGGACATGTCTTAGGCCACAGATGTACTTTCAAAGAGGACATCATCTTTCCAAATCTGGTGGTAAACATTGAGACCCACCACCACCTGCACTCTCTCATTCGAGCCAATGATTTTCCTTAGGACATGGGCAAGAACTGAGAAGCAAGATTTAGGCCATGGAACAGAGCAAGTCTTTGTAGGCTGCAAAGATCGAAACATATATTCTGAGTTTAATCACATCTTCTCCTAACTCACAGAAGAACTGGTCACATATTGAAAAATGAAATTGTATAGCCAATACATATCTTTTTCACAATAAAAATTTACAATCACTTAAAAGCTTAAAGTTCTTAGTTTAGTCCAATAAAATCACTGAGCAGATCTCAGCACTAATTACAGTAATTTAGTCTCTCTCATATAAGTAAGATTCTGGGGGAACTTTAATCAAAGAAGACTAAGGATGCACAATTACTGATTTTACCGTTTGTATCTTTTTTTTTTATTTCTTCATATCTTTTCCTATTTGGTTTAGTTCAAGAGTACCTGGGTTTTAACTGCTAAAGTGCACACTCATTATTGTCAAAAATCAAAAGAGAATTACTCTATAATAATAAATGCCATAAAAAACAGGCTATACCCTGGAGAAAATTTCTCCATGTGGGAACTAATAAAACCACAATTCCTCTTCAGCTAGAGTTGCACATTATCAGGACAAGATGGTACAAATATCAAAGTTCTGACTCAGGGGAAAAATCATTTTTTAATCGTCATATAAGAGAATGGAAGTAGGACTTTAATATATTGTAATTTCAGCCAAAGTTGTGTATCTATGTGTGTGTACACACACACACACACACACACACATACATGCATATATACATGTATATATTTTTTCTTTGTCTGAATCAATGACATACAACAGCAAACCACAGCATATTTGACAGAACCTTACATTTCTATCTCACTTGGTTTCTGCTTTAAATACATGCCAAACTTTCACCAAGAAAACAGTCTCTGGGGGCAAAAGAAGCAATGAACTCTGGGAACCATTATTCTCCTTGTGCACTCTTAATAATTCTGAAAGCTACGTGGCAGCTACAGTAACCAAAAAGAACCCAATATTCATAGATTTAGTTTTACACCGCAAAGTGAAAATATTGAGCCACAAAAAAACTATTTATTAACTGACATTAGTGTAAATGCTAACATTCCAAATCTTTAAGGCCTCAGTCCCATTACAAAACAATGAAATACTCTTGATTGCTCTTCTCACTGAGATTTACAGAGGGTCAAATGCTTTATATATTTTCAATGAAAAAAATCATTTGACAACTGTTCTGAACTTTAACAAGATTAGTGAGTATGAGGAATTTAAAATACATATTAATAAACTCAATGCTATATTTATTTTATTGAATAAATCTGAAGTTCACATTTCTCACTATATTCTCATAATTGTAAGTGATGGGGCCATACATTTGATGTACTTCATAATTAAAAGTGAAAATCCACCAAATGGAAAGTTGTAAGAATGGATTTTATACGCACAATAAATATCACCATACACATGATCTTTAGAATAAAATAAAAAACTAGGTTTATCTTTTATAACCTAGAAAAACAGAATATGTTAAAATATTGGGTACTTTTGACAGATGCTAAAGATTTCTGAAATTGATATATAGACATACATAATAACTTAATCCATATTTTTATGTTTACAAAAAGAAAAGGCTCAAAGCCTAGTTCATTTTATCATAGCAAATTCACAAGGACTTCAAATAATATTGGAAAAAAATTGATAATGATTTCTTAAAATTTTCTGTGTTTTAGGAGACATCTTGGACTTCTCTCAAACATGTCTCACAACATTCTCCAAAAGTATAAATCAAAATTAAGATACAATAAGAGGTTATATGGGAAAGAGACATTCTGCTACTGAGTTACGCATGTGTTTATGTCAAAACAAGGAATTCTAATGTTAAAGACCCAAAATACCCAGAGTATACATGTTCATTAAGAAAAGAACATTATCTCATTCCTTGAATGGTGCAAGATAGCTTATCTTTATATATATATCTCACTCTTCCAGCAAGGTCTACATTAAACAATAATCTATGTCTCAAGCATTGCTTTACAACCTCACTCCTCTTCTGAAGATACCTATGGTCCAACCACAGTTACCCTGTTTGCAAGTCCCTGAATGCAACCTGTACTTGTCTGCTACAGGCTTTCATCCCTGCCTTTCCTCAGCCGAGAATATTTTGCAAATGCCCTGTTTTCTCACATCCCTATCTGGCCTTTTTAAATGCTGTTCATTCTTTAAACTATAGCAAAAATATGTTTCCCCTCTGATGTATTCAGTCACCACAGCAGGAATTAATCACACCTTCCTTGGGGCTTTCTAGCATTGTGTTTATACTTAACTTTTGACACCTGTCACTTCATGCATTTTGTTATGGCAATTTTGGAACACATTTTTCTCCCCCACTAGATTGTAAAATTATTTATTTAGGTCAGAGGTAACAATTTAGTAAACATTGGCTGAATTTAATTTAATCCCTAATGTTGTGCATGAAATGCACAGAAAACAATTAAAATACTTTGTTGGCTCTTATTATTAAAATATATTCCTCCCAAATAGCACAATTATTCCCGGCAGTAAATGAACTCTGGGGTACTGTTCATGAACATGGGCAGTTAATAAATATCTCCTTTAATTTGAGATTGCCTACAAGGGATGCAAAAACTCTGAAATATTTCTTTCCTGAGCCCAGATATAAAGTCACAGTAAATTATTTTCTTTACCACACCTCAACTAAATTGTTAACTAAATTAAAAATTTTATAACCCTGTCTAGACTGGTAGTTATCAATTTTTTGGTAAAAAAATCTCTTTTCACTATCAAACATGTCAAGACTGTCTACATCACTGGCGTCTGCTGCTTTTTCCCAGCACTTAGAACACCAGGAAGACAAACAATCCAATTAAAAAATGGGCAAAGGACCTGAATAGACATTTCTCCAAGGAGTACATAGAGAGGGGCCAGAGACACATGAAAGGAAGCTCAGCATCACTAGCCATCAGAGAGATGCAAATTAAAACCTCAATGAGATTTCACATGACATGGGTCAGAATGGCCATCATAAACAAAGCAACAAACAACAAGTGCTGATGAGACTTGGAGAAAAGGGAACCCTAGTGCACTGTTGGTGGGATTGCAGACTGGTGCAGCCACTGTGGAAAACAGTGTGAAATTTCCTCAATACACTGAAAATGGATCTGCCTTTTCACCCAGCAATTCCACTGCTGGGATTATTTCCTAAGAATCCTGAAACATCCATTCAAAAAAAACTATGCACTCCAATGTTCATAGCAGCACAATTTACAATAGCCAAGTGCTGGAAACAGTCTCAGTGCCCATTAGTAAATAATTGAATCAAAAAACTGTGGCACATTTACACAGTGGAATACTACAAAGCAGAAAGAAAGAAGGAATGCCTACCTTTCCCTACAGCATGGATGGAACTGGAGAGCATTATGCTAAATGAAATAAGCCAGGCAGTGAAAGCCAAATATCATATGATCTCACTTATAAGTGGAACCTAATGAACAAAAGAAAAAAAAAAGAGCAAAATACAACCAGAGACATCAAAATAAGAAATAAACTGGCAGTGACCAGAGGGGAGCGGGGAGGGGATAATGGTGGAAAGGAGGGAAAAAGGGTCTTGTGGAGGAACAGGTATGAATGATCCATGGACATGGACAGCAGGATGAGGACTGACTATGGGAGGGGGAGAGGTTGGATGGGAGGGTTAGGTTGGATGGGAGGGAGAGGGGCATGGGCAGGAGAGGAGGATGGACAGGGCAGGGGAGAGCAACAGGGAGAAATTGGGACAACTGTAATTGAACAATAATAAAAAAGAGAAAAAAAAATCACTACAATTGTTCTTCAATCTGAATCCCTCCCGTCTTTTACTCCAATATTTCTTAGACCTCAGTAAAATCTTCAGTCAATTGGCACTACCACTTGTTTACTGTCCTTCCCATGCACACTGTCCATGCTCTCATCTCTCTCCTCACTCAGCGTAGTTTCTTTGACTCTTCACGATAGTTCTCCCTTCCATACATTCTCACCTCACTCCACCTCACAAGCCAGGCTAAATCCTAGCCCTGATTAAACCCAACTCTCCTCAGAGTCTGCTCCTGCCTCTGAGCAGGTGAAGGTGGCTGCAGAAAGACATTCCCCTATGCTGTGCTCCCACATTTTTTAAAGATTTTATTTATTTATCTTTAGAGGGGAAGGGAAGGAGAGAGGGAGAGAAACCTCAGTTGTGGTTGTCTCTCATGTGTCCCCTATTTGGGGACCTGGCCCGCAACCAGGCATGTGCCCTGACTGGGAATTGAACCGTGATCCATTGGTTCACAGGCCCCACTCAATCCACTGAGCTACACCAGCCAGGTGCTCCCACATTTTCGTTGTTTGTTGAGATGCATCACTAGTGAAGCCAGACAGTTACACTGAGTCAACCTTCTCTATTATCCTCAATAGAAGAGCTGACTTCACATTTCACTGAGACTGAGCACTTGCTCCCTACAAATTTACCAAATACCTTTCATTTTCACAATTACCCTCTGCGTGTCCCTCTGCTGTGCTGAATGAACTGTCTCTGCCCTACCTATGACCTAGAACACAAGAGACTCAAGAAGGCTTAGGGGCATATCCATATGAAGGAGTTAAGCATTTGAACTTGGGCATTCCTGTGCTCATAAATTCCCAAAATAGATGTTTATTTGCTTGGATGGCATAATGATACATAGCATTAGAAGAAAAATTAGTTAGACAAAATTGGGTTCAAGTTAGGACAATATAATTTACTAGTTCCCTGACCTTTGTCACATTTATCTAACTTCTCAAACCCTACATTTTTACATGTGTAAAGTGGGGATAATAATACCGGTGTTACAAATAAGTATTACTTCCTCTTCTGTTTATATAGATGTTGAGTCTTAGTTTCATACTGAGTAAAACATATGGCAGAAATGTTATAACTATACACTGTACATCAGAAAACAAAAAAAAATAGAGAAGCATTAACTAAAGCATGCATTCTTGTATTCACTTCATTGCATTTTTAAATTTTAAATTTTATTGGGAATTACTATCTTAACCCCATCTGAGATATGAGCATAAACTGTAAAATAACTAATTTTATAGGACAACATATGTAAAGAATAGTGCAGAAAGTACCCCATTATGGGAAGCCTGGAATTTCTTCCCATTACTGCCTATCGTTGCTCCAAATGCCAACCCCAGCTCACAATACTGTGTGCCTGTGTTTATTTCACTGTTATTACTTAACTGTATAGTCCTATGGTTTGCAGAGCAGCAGATCCCTACCTTCTAAGGCAGTAAGTACTAAAAAAGGCTCCTTCAAATCGTGGCAGAGATAAAAGATGGGAACAAAGGCCCCCCACAGTGACACTTGAAAAGTTGACCACTTAAAAATGTTGTCAATGAGGAAATTTTGAAACCATCTTTCAAACCCTGATGCCTAGTGTTACCATATTGTGACAGGTAACTTAAGAAGAGTGAATAAATCTTCCAAGCTACTATTTTTTTTCCGCAGGTTGCAGATTTATTTCCTCCTCAAATTACAGCCTTCACTCTTGCTTAATTTCCATTGTCCTAATAATTCATCACAGCAGGCTTCATGTCAGCACGGTAGCAAGAAGGGAAGCTTTGCTGGTTCTCAGCAAATTCGCATTTCAAGGAAGAATTTATTCCAAATAAACAGCAAAATATGCAAGCCCAGATTGCCAGTTGATGTTAAAATACAGCTATATAAGTAATCAAAGAAGGCTGCTTCAGATAAAATCCTATATTATCTATGATTAGTGTTTAATTTTTCAATTCCAGATAATTTACCATTACTAAAATGGCTATGATTGAAGTTGACCCCAGTGTCCCACTCATTTCACTAAGAGCACAAATAAATGTATAATTAAAAATGCCAAATACATCATCCTATTGATAGAAGTTGAAAGTTGATGATTAAATGACAGTGAATGATACAATCTTTTTTTAAATTTTATTTTAATTGTTATTCACGTACAGTTCTCTTTTACTCCCATCCCAGTCCACCCCCGCAGTGCTCCCCACCTCCCTCCCATTTCCACCCCCCTTAGTTTTTGTCCATGTGTCCTTTATACTTTTTCCTGTAATCCCTTCCCTTTTTTCCCGAAATTCCCTTCCCTCTGGTTACTGTCATCCTGTTTTCTATTTCAATGTCTTTGGTTATATTTTGCTTGTTTGTTTGTTTTGTTGCTTAGGTTCCTGTTAAAGGTGAGATCATATGGTATTTGTCTTTTACCTCCTGGCTTATTTCACTCAGCCTAATGCTTTCCAGTTCCATCCATGCTGTTGCAAAGGGTAGAAGCTCCTTCTTTCTTTCTGCTGCATAGAATTCCATTGTGTACATGTACCATAGTTTTTTGATCCATTCATTTACTGATGGGCACCTAGGTTGCTTCCAACACGTGGCTATTGTAAATTGTGCTGCTATGAACATTGGGGTGCATAGGTTCTTTTGGATTGGTGTTTCAGGGTTCTTAGGGTATAATCCTAGCAGTGGAATTGCTGGGTCAAAAGGCAGATCCATTTTTAGTTTTCTGAGAAAATTCCATAGTGTTTTCCATAGTGGCTGCACCAGTCTGCAATCCCACCAACAGTGCACTAGGGTCCCCTTTTCTCCACAACCTCTCCAACATTTGTTGTTTGTTGCTTTGTTTCTGATGGCCATTCTGACTGGTGTGAAGTGGTATCTCATTGTGGTTTTAATTTGCATCTCTCTGATAGCTAGTGATATTGAGCATCTTTTCATGTGTCTCTGAATCCTCTGTATGTCCTCCTTAGAGAAATGTCTGTCCAAGTCCTTTGCCCATTTTTTTGATTGGGTTGCTTATCTTTTTAGAGTGGAGTCATGTAAGTTCTTTGTATATTTTGGAGATTAAACCCTTGTCTGGGGTATCATTGGCAAATATGTGTTCCCATATAGTTGGTTCTCCAATTTTTTTTTAACCTAGCACATCCAGTCTGTACTCTAGTGCATAATTACTGAAGAGGTAAAGACTAACAATGAGGAAAGAAAATTTGGAACATTCATCTGAATTCAGCTTTCACTGATACATCCTCACTCTTTAGAAGAAACAAGTAAACTTTGTGTACATGGACAAATGAAATTAAAAAAATCAAATAATGTGGGAGAAGTACAAGATACAGAACCTATATTTCACTTCCTTTGGCATCCGTTTGACCTTCTAAGGATGCGCCTTTGTACACAACTGTGAAGTGCAGACATGTCCCCACAATAATCTTTGCTAATTAGAGTGGGAAGACCCTGAATGCTGGGCACTTATGATTTTGCTTGGTCATCAGAAGCATCACACACAAGCATTGATTTCCATTTGTCTAATGAAGGAATAGCAAACTCAGACAACTTCAGGTGCCAAACAGAAAATGTAAATTTAGGATTCAGAACAGCGGGCACATTTAGGAATAGAATAGGACATGACCTTTGAAAAAGTATTAAAATTTAAAAATATATTAAATACTCCAATAGATAAATCTCATTTAGTCACCAGTTTTTTACATTATACTAATTTTATACCCTACATTATACTAATTTTATTCCCTACATTATACTAATTTTATTCTCTACTAGGAAATTACTGACTGAGCGTCACATTCAGGAGCAATTAGAGCTGGCACAGAGCATGAAAGGTCAAACTTAGCTCTTGGAATTTTCTCCTGGTCACTTCTTAAGGTTGAGTGAGCATTAAGATGTGCAAGCAAAGGCAGAGTTGCTAAATGTTATGGAAACAGATCTGTGAAGATAGGAGGTTCTCCTCAGCTTACACGGAATGATGACCTTCTCAATCCAGCCCCTGACTAATTGGTGTAACTCATAATTTCCTGGTTGTCAATGAGTTCCAGTGGACTACTGTTGCAGCCTCATGAATTCCTGAGTTTGTAGTTTAATGTAGGCGGTGCTCCAGGAACAGCTACCTGTAAATCCCCCAGAACCTCTGAACAAACCTTAGCCTAACTCATCTTGGATAAATACCATACACCACGTGCAGGGGAATTCAAATATGAAAACTTGCTTACACAGGACACAGTACTCTCCATCTTGCTTTAACATTTTTAGGAGCAAGTAAAATTCATGACTTTCATCATTTCAAAGTGATCTCTCATTATAACATCAACTCATACAGTTCCAGGTTCTTTTCCAGGATGTTGAGATCTGCCTAATTTGTCTATTGATTTGTGTAAGATTCCTCACTGTGCTTATTCTCAAATTATCGAACAGCTGGGAAGAGGCCGTAGACCTTGGCACGGCAATTCATGTTCTCATATGAACTGATAAGATAAGGTTAAAGAAGTGATTTCTCCTTGAGGATCCCAATTTAAAAAAATTAAATGCAAAAATAATTCTTATTTAGAGTTTGATTTACATTTTCTGTGTTTTCTTACCATGTACCTGGTGATGGTTTCTCAGTAATAACACACAGAGGTTTGGCTGATTGAGGATCACTTCCTAGTTCTATAAATGGACAGATCCTGCCCCAAACACTCCTTTTTTAAAGCATAACTTTGGAAATAAACAATAAAAATCAATCTCATTGTTTATTATGAATGCAACTGACAAAACTATTCATGTGTTCACTAGATTTCTTATTCGTTTCTGGCCAGCTCAATTCAATATAAAATGAAGTGAAACAGAACTAATTTTTTGAAAAAAATATATGCTCTAAGAGTTTTGATAAGAAGTCATGTTGCAAACCTTTCCTCTAAAATAGCAAAAATGTCTAGGAAAAATAAGGTTCTAAATATGAAAAACAAGACAGAGAAATAACCCTTGAGTGTTATGTCAAATGATTCAATTAAAAATAGTCCAAAGCCATCTGTGGCACCATAGGAAGATATCTCTGGTTCCTGGCACACAGCTCCCAAACTCTCAAAATTTCATGCATGTTAAAATTTCACACACGAAAAAGGTGATAGGAATGTCTTTTGTTGAAATGAGGTGATTCTTGTCAGGGCCCCTGGTCAGCTTCAGGATGGAGCTTGGTCTCCGGAAAGAACAGACCTCATTCAGAAGTTTGGAACTTTCAGCCTCACCTCCCAACCTCCAGGTTGGTGAACTGAGATGGAAGGTGTGTACCCATTGAGATGCTAGGAGGATGGCTCTCCCGAAAGAAGCATGGAGACTCTGTGTACCAACACCCTCTTCCATAGCTCACTTATGTGCCTTTTCTGTTTGGCTCTTCCTCAGTTGTATCCTTTAGAGTAAACCAGAAAATATAAATGAAGTATTTTACTGAGTTCTGTGAATCACTCTAGTGAATTATCAACCTGAAGAAGGGTTGTAGGAACTCTCAATCTATAGCCCATCAGTCAGAAGTACAGGTGACTCGGAACTTGTAATAGGGACCTGAAATGGGGATAATCTTGTAGCATTGAGCTCTCTCAGTTATGGAAGTTGGTGCCAACTCTGGGTAGATATTATCAGAATGCAACTGAATTGGTTGGCACCTGGTTGGTGCCAGAGAACTGGAGAAGTGCTATTGGAAGAGACATGTATTTGGTATCAAGAGGAAAAAGAAAACCTCACATTTAGTATCAGATGTGATGTGAGTAAAAACAGATGAGGTCAGTAAAGTATTTCAAAGGTTAGTGCTCTCTGCCTTTTCCCAAAGGTGATAAAAGAAAACTTCAAGTTACAGAGAACTCACAATTTCCCTTTCACTTGCTTCCAAAAAATAAACTTCTTCCTTTGTATTGAAAGCAAAGCATCACCACTATCACATATCTTTCTGCTATGCTGGTTCTACCACCAAGATAGCTGGCATAGTTTATTAAGCTAATTCTTTAGTAAAACACATATTTGTGGGATTACATATTCCAATGTTCTGTAACAAGCTAGGGAAAATAAAGCAGTATGACCTCCTCTTTCCTGTTGAAGATGTGTTATTTGCTTGTTCCTTAACCCTAGTCTCTTTTTAAAGAATTATTTTGATATTTTTACTTGCATTATTGTTCTTTTTGTTATCGTTGTTCATATTATTATTTTTAATAATTAAAGTATCCAATTGTTTAAATGGTGGCTTCCAGGAAAAAAATAAAAAGGTTTTTAAAGAAATGAATCAAATGGAAAGGGAAAGCCATTTAAAATTTGTCCGGAGTTGATCGGTGGGGGAAGTATTTACGCACTGTGTAGAATGTCCTCGACGACCTGAAGGTGATCTGCTTCAACTTGACTCCTCACTCTCCTTTCCAATCCTTTTAAATAGGACTCTGTATTGTGTTCTGTTGGCTTCAGCTCTAAAACCCAGGAGTAGCAGTTCATTCAAACTCCTATGATGTTTCCTTCAATTCAAACTCTACTTTCACCCTGGCCCTCAATCATCTAGGCCTCTGCGGTTCAAGAGTGAAATTGCACAATACTCAATTTTTACTTATGACACTTCTCCAGAAAGGCCTGCTAACTAATAACCTCATACATTATTCAGAAATAATTTTTAAAAAGCCACTCAGTTAAAAGCACTATCCACAGCTGCAGGGTAAGGCAAGAACTACTACTGTGTCAGATTTCTTTTTTTGAAATTAATTATTTTTTATCACCATTTATTCCTCCTATACCCTCTTCCACTTCCACCCAACCCTCCCCTGAAATCATCACACTGTTGTCTCTGTTCGTGAGTTCTTTCTTTTTTTTCTTTTTTGCTCAATCCCTCCCCAGCACCCCACCCTCCCGAGCTGTCAGTCTGCTCTCTATCCATGAGTCTGTCAGATTTCTATCGCGATACTTGAATAATTTTGGAAAAGAAGACATGCTTCTATAAACCAAAACTGCAAGTCATTTTATATTTAAACAAAAGTAAAAAAAACACATATATTTTAAACTCTGTCCTAGAGATTGTGCCCTAATGGCTACTTGAATGAGTCAGGTAGAGGTAGCTAAAGAAACAAGATGGAAAGGAGGACCATGGAGTGTTTCCATTGTACGTAACTTCATGGAGATCCTAGACTCCTCGCCAGGAATAAAGGGTGTAAATATAAAAAATATGTAAAAAATACCCACAAATCCATCCATAAATGATTGAATAAATAAATAAATGGGAGATAAAAGCTAATCTCCTATGCAGAAAAGTTCCAAATTATTTATGTGGACCCTCTGCCCTGGAGGAGCTGGAACATAACACCCCTGAAGCACGAACTACGCAGAGTGACTTCCCCACAGAGTGCAATGTGGAGAGGGCACAGAGTCAGTGTGCAGTGGAGAAGACAGACCAACACTCTCTGCCTGGTGATCAAGGGCAGCATCAGTGGTGAGAAGTCATGTTGATAGTATATACTTTTGACATTTTGTAGTGAAAATATCACTACACCTCTGGTTTTCTTCCCAAGAATTCACAACATCAGTTTAATCGTGAGAAAAACATCAGACAAATCTCGGTGAGAGACATCTGACAGTATACCTGACTTGTACTCCTCCAGTCTATCAAAGTCATCAAAAATGGAGTGGAAAACTGCCACACCTGTGGCAGCTTCATATAGTAGTCATGTATCAGTGTGTGTTCAGTTGTTTCAAATGTCCCATACTAATATTAGTTGGTAATGATCAGGCAAACCAGTGCAAGGTATATGAGAACTCTGTACTATCATCACAATTTTTCTATAAATTTAATATTATTATAAGGTAAAAAACTTTATTTAAAAAATACATGATCTTTGCTTCCAAGTAGCTTATGGTAAGGAATGAAGACATTGGAAAGAAATGCTTCCTGGCCTCTCACAGAAAACTCCACCACGGTTGTGCTTACGAAGAACATACCATTAGAGCACATCCAGTAAGGTACTTAAAAACTCGGCAGATCTGCTCATCTGATCTAGAACTATGTCACGTGTCCGCTTGTTCCTAGTGGTAGACACTGACTGAAATTCTAAATTGTTCTTATGTCATTTACTAAAGATGAAAGTTTAAAAGATGAATTATAATTCTTCTTCTTCCTAAGCTCGGGCCACAGTTAAGAGAATGAAATCTTGATATACCATAATTTATTTTGGGTCATTACATCATATCTTTAAGTTTCCTCTTGCAATTTTCTGGTCATAAACATTGAAAAAAATGAATCTCCATCTACATTCATTTATTTGAATTATCATTAACAAACAAAAAACCTTCGAGTACAAAAAGGGAAGAGAAAAATAATATATTTGGAAACTTATCACTCTTTCATCCATTCATTTTCCTAAATTGGATACAATAACATGATGTTTCTTTTAAAAGGAATAGTAGATTTCTACAATTAAAAAAGGTTTTTACTGCTCTTTGGATAACTTGTAAGTGATGCTGCAACTGTATTCTCTAAATTTAAGTTACTGCAGCTTTTTTCTCTCTAATAGTTTGCGTGTTTCCTATTTCATTTTTAGATCTGAGCCATACTAGAATTTATTTGTGGCCTCTGTAATGGTAAATTGGATGTTAGCTGTATAAAATGCATTGAGTGGTTTTATCTATTCTGTAAGCTATATAACAAATTATCCTAAAATTTAGCAGTTTAAATCAAAGGACATTTGTTATCTTGCGGTTTCTGTGGGTCAGCAATTCAGTAGCAGTGCAGCTGGATGGTTCTGGCTCAGAGAGTGTCATGAGGCTGTCTTCAGGTTTTACACCAGGGCTGCATTCTATCTTAAGGCTGGACTGGGGAAGGGCTTCCAAGCTCACTCACAGAACTATGGGAAGCACGTAGGAGATCCCCTTTCAATCCCACTCACGTGGGACTCTTCACAGTGCACAGTGAGGCAGCTGGCTTCCCTAAAGTGAGTGATGAGAGAGTGAGAATGAGAGAGAAAGCTCAAGATAGAGCCATAATACTTTATAACATAATCTCAGAAGTGAAAACCCAACATTTCTGCTGTATTCCCCTTAATTAAAAGTAAGTCAATGAGTCCTGAGCACACTCAAGAGGCAGGCATCACACAGGGCAGAATCCTAGGAGACAGGGACCATTAGAAACCCGCCTTAGAAGCTGCCTACCACAATGGACAACTGGCGTCTTTCCCTTTCTTCTAAGAATGTTATAAAAGCTATAAGGATATCACAAACAGAACATAAACAAACAAAACATGACACCTTTCTCTTTTTTTCACAGAAATGAGAGACAAATAAGCCATACGCGGGGGTAAGCAAAAGTAGGTTTGAATTCAGCCACCTCAAGAGGCAGTGGGGCTAACCCAAGCAGGTCACTGAAATTCAGGTGTGTTTACAGATTTTCAAAGACAACGAGAGAAAGTGTAAATAATGAAGGCCAGCCACTTGAGCACTGATGGGATTGTGCGTAAGTGCCCTGTGCCATCGTAACAGTCTCTTCAGTTAAGGCAGCTACTGGAATAATCATAGCCTGCATGACTTTTTCCCACATGCACAACTGTAAAACTATTTTTCTCTACCCTGTGTTGCAGAGTAACCATAAGGGCTATCAGCATCAGCAGTAATCTCCCAAAAACTACAAGGAAGTGAGAGAAGTGAAGAACATGGTAGGAAATGCAGAGATTGCAGAAATAAGTAAGATAATCATATAATTGGTAATCCATGCCAGAAAAAAAATTGGTAGAGTTTAACTTATTGTGAGAAATTTATATTTAAAGCATACGAGAGACCATTATCCATTCTCCATATTGGCAAAATCATCTAAATTTGATAATTAGTATTTTTTATACCATCGGTAAAGTTCAAATTAATACAACCTTTATGTAGTGTAATATTTGAATACTGTGAAAATTATAAATATATGCACTCTCTGACTCAGTAATTCCACTTCAGGATATTTAGCTTTGGAATATCCTACACAAATATCAGGCAATTTATTGAAGCATTATTGTAAAGCAAACACTTCAAAACCATATCAGTATTAATCAATAGATAGCTAGTTAAGTAAAGTAAGTGAGAGGGGACTGGAAGATAAACCCACACCTGTATGAGCAACTGATATTTGACAAAAGAGGCAAGAGAATACAATGGAGCAAAGACAGTCTCTTCAATAAATTGTGTTTGGGAAACTGGACTGGTGTGTGCAATAAATGAAACTAGACCACCAATTTATACCATACACAAAAATAAACTCAAAATGGATAAAAGACTTATATGTAAGTCATAAAACCATAAAAATCCTAGAAGGAAACACAGGTAGTAACATCTCAGATATTCAACATAGAAATATATTTGCTGATGTATCCCTTAAGGCACTGGAAACCAAGTTGAAAATAAACACATGGGGCTGAATCAAATTAAAAAGCTTCTGTAGAGCTAAAGAAACCTTCAGCATGATGGGTAGGCAACCCACTGTATGGGAGAACATTTTTACCAATGATACATCTGACAAGGTTTAATCTCCAAAATATTCAGAAAACTAACAAAACTCGACCCAAGGGCAACAACTCAACTAAGAAATGGACAAAAGTCTTGAAGAGACACTTCTCCAAAGAGGACGTAGAGTGGGCCCATAGACAAATGAAAAAATGTTCAACATCACTAATCATCAGAGAAATGCAAATTAAAACTTCAGTGAGATACCATCTTTCACCTGTCAGAATGGCTGCCATCAATAAATCCACAAACAAGTGCTGGCAAGGATGTGGAGAAGCAGGAACCCTAGTGCACTGTTGGTAGGAATGGAGATTGGTGTGGAAAACAATATGGAGCATCCTTTGGAAATTAAAAGTGGAACTCTCTTTTGACCCAGTGATTCCACTTCTAAGAATATAACCCAAAGATCTTGAAACATCAATACAAAAAATATACATCCCTATTTTATAGCAGTGCTATTTATAATAGCCAATATTTAGAAACAGCTTAAGTGCCCATCAGCAGATGAGTGGATAAAAAAGCTGTAGTACATTTATACAATGGAATACCATGCAGCAGTGAAAAAGAAGAAACTCACATTTTGCAACACCATGGATGGACCAGGAGAAAATTATACTAAGTGAATTAAGCCAACCAGTGAAAGAAAAATGCTACATGATTACACTTATATGTGGAATCTAATGAACACAATAAGCTAACATACAAAATAGTAACAGAAACATTGATACATAAAACAGACTGACAGCTGCCAGAAAGGAGGTGGGAAAAGATGAAAAATGGTGGAAGGAACACTTACGAACAACCCATGCACATGGACAACAACATAGGGATAGGCTTGGGGAGGGATGTGGGTAGGGGATAGATGGAGGTGGGGAAAGGGAGAAAAAGTGGGAACAACTGTAACAGCGTCAAACAATAAAAATAAAATTAAAAAATAATACAGACAACAAAAATAAAATTCTATAAACCTGTTTAATAATAATAATTATATAGAATAAGGATCCTGTCTATGTACTGATATGGAAAGATCTCCAGGACATATTTTAAAGTGAAACAACAAGGTCCAGATCATTTATAGTATGTTAAGTTTGCAAAAAAGAGAACTGTATTAGCTTTCTATGTTGCCATAACAAATTAACACAAATATAGCAGTTTCACACATACAAATTTATTATCTTACAGTGTTGTGGGTCAAATCCAACACAGATTTCACCAGGTTAAAGTCAAGGTGTTGATAGGTTCTGATCCTCTCTGGAAGCCCCAGAAGAGGGTCTGTTTTCTTGTTCATTCAGTTTGCTGGCAGACTTCAATTTATTGCAGTTACAGAATTGTTTCTTTGCTGGCTATCATCTGCGGGCCATTTCAAGATTCTAGAGGCTGCTGGGTCCCCAGGCTCATGGCCCTTTTCCCCTGTAATCAAAGCCAGCAACAGCAGGTCAAGTCCCTGCCACACTGAATCTCTCTGTTGCCTCCTCTTCCCTGATGGCTCTTGTCTCACCTCTTCCATTTCTAAGGGCCAGTGTTGTTAGACTGGGCCAACCAGAATAATCCAGGCTACTCTCCCTATTTTAAAATTTGTAGCCTTTCTATATCTTCAAAGTCCTCTTGGCCTGGCTGGGAAAGATACTGTGCTCACAGTTCACAATGATTAAAGTGTGGTTATCATGATGGGGGCACAGGAAATATCTGTTCAGATTTGTTACAGGGAAAACAAAACTATTAAAAGATACTTAGGAGACTAAGAAAAATGGTAACATGGAAGGAGCTATTGGGAACTGGGCAGTTGGCATAAAAAGAGAAATGTGGTGGGAAATTTATAGTACATATCTTTTCTATACATGCTTAGTACCATGTGGCTACATTATTCATTAAGAATTAAATAATGAAATTAAATGAGTGCCTAATAAAATGGTGAAAACTATACAAGCATACATTTATCGAATAGTTTTAGCCCTCTCTTCCTAAGTCTGTTTAAATTCTCACTCTAGGCCCATGATGCTGAGCATTCTGATTCTGATTTGCTTTGCAGACGCTGGCCGGCCTCTCACTGTGGTCTGCTTCATTCCTTCCCATGATGTCACAAATGTATGGCCTTCTCTTTTCACAAAGTGCACCTCATCTTCCTTTCAAATCAATATTTTATTTTATTCGAACTGTTTTTTTTTTAATTCTACAGGTCTATCCAGAAAACACTCTGCCACTAAACTTTGTTAGTGAATTGAATTTACCAGCTTCCTGTATTGAGGTAATATGTGGACAGTCGTAGGAAGTGATATTCATTTTGCACTTTGTCTTTATCTGAACCTCTTTAAATTGATTTCTTTTTCAATGTTACATAGTGATTTAGATTCCTTTTGATTGCTATATCCATAACCACCTGAGTTCAAACATTTTAGTTGCTATAAAGCTGTTACTGAAACACTCTATTAAGCCTACTATATAGGGCAATATTTTAAAATACACTTTCTTCTTCAAAAAGCCAAAGCTTGCCCTAATTTTATTCTTACAATATTTCTACTGAGCAATTCCATCTTCTTTTGGTTCGATCAAAGTCAACAATACTTTATGTAAAAAAGGGAAAATGCCTTGTGTCTACCCTTCAATTTATCAAGTGACTTTTCTGGACAGGCTGCAAGTTGGGACGATCTTGACAGTCATAAAACTGAGCCGTCTACATACATGAATCACTTTATAATGTTACCACTCAAGATAAATGATATTTACTGTGAGTTTAATAGTTACTTTATTACACTATGGAATTGAGTGAGGATGAAACAGTTCTATTTCACTTCAATACTGCCATTCTCAGAACACCCTGACAAATGTTTTGTTACATCTTAAGGACCTGAACACCTAGCACGATATACAAGAATTAGTAGCAAGCAATGGAAACACAGACGTACAGCTTCAAGTAGAAACTGTGCCTAATGGGGCTTTTAACAAAGTTATCAGTTTTGTATTTGAACTACGAAAGACTAAACACAGACAACAGTATGCATGAGTTGAAAGACTGTTATACAACACACTTGAAAATGTTATATTTACATGGCAACCAACTTATTATATTTGCATGAACATCTGGTGCAGGTTCACTAAAATCTTAAAAACAGATGGACATGAAGAAAGAACTAGTAATTAACAAAGCTATATGTTGATTAAATCAGCATGTGGTTAATTTTAATGATTGCTGATCTTTATTAAGGACGGTGAGACTTTTCAAAATTCAAATCTTTCTAACTGACATGTCAATTGACCAAGGAGGTGATGACAACTACTCTGGTTATTAACATGCTATTTCAATATTGTTACCACAAAACCCTGACTGCATAAGGCATAATCAGAGAAGTAAAATTTAAAACCTAAGATTTTGTTGCCTTTAAAGCCCTCTGGTTCTTACTTCTACAAAGGGGAGCTGAGCAGCAACGTTATCATCACTTGAGAATAATCACACACAGAGACGTATATTATTTGAACACAATTTCCATGTTCTACATCACTTCAGTAGACTCCCGCTGCCCTTCATTCATCCTTAAGACACATTGTATACACTTCTGAGCTCTCCAAATAGGCACCCTCTGGTTGCCAAGCAACCAGATTTTCCACAAGTACCTATGCCATGTGTATTTAACCTGTCGTTGGCCTTTTTCTCTTTAACTTTTCAAAGTTTAGAAAAATAAATATATGACCGATAGGTTGAGCGATGTATGTTTTGAAAGAGGATCCTGGGAAGTCAGAAATCACTAAAAAGAGCAGAACCCCTTTTGAGATTTTATGCCCATTTAAATCCCCTTTTAAAAAACCTTTACAGATTTATTATGTGAACAGGTTAACTAATTCATCAAATAAGTGACAATAAAATTGCACCTTTTTCCTAAGATAGCAGATATTTTATAACCAAAACCCAGTGGGCCAATGACTGTCCTGTGGTTTCCTTTCAAGCGCTTCAAACTTCATGCGGGCGTACAGAACGTCTGCTCTGACGGCCAGCTCACAACCGGAGAGCTCCAGCTCTGGGCCTTTCCTCCAGACGGGGTTTTCCAGGGTTGAATGGCCTTTCCAGAAACAGTTATTAAAAACTTGCTCACCAGTTGCTTTGAACACAATCTGAGAAAAAAAAAAAAGACTTCTAGGGAACAGATCTGTCGGTCATGGCTGTGAGTGAGAATGAGTCTTGGGAAAGGCTTTATAGAAAAGGCTGAGAATCTCACCAATATGCAAGAAATAATACATCTCATCATGAATTAAGTTTATCTTATCTAAAATCAAATGTATATACATATTCTCCCCTTTATAAATGTTGATATTTCAGGGCAAAATAGGTGATTTTATTTTCATCGTATTAGATGTCTCTAATGGGGATCAGGACAGGCTATCCCAGAAGACGGCACTTGATATTCTGACTATTCTTAAACTGAAGATATTTGAGAAAACAGCAGAAACAAAAAAAGCACTCAGAGAAACCTTTTTTCTGTCCTTCTCTCTTGAAACATGTCATAAAGCCCTCATGTTAGAAGTGCCCTCCCTATACCCAGAAGGAGCATCCTCATATTTGAAGACAAAGGGTCATGAAGAATCCAAACATGTGGGCCTCCCTAAATTTCCCTAGCTTGTTACGCTTACCTCATATTCCTTGACTTACCATATTTCCTCACAACTGTCTGTACTTTATCAAAACAAACATAAAAACACTCCAGTTTAACCATTTTGGGGGGTCTTCGTTTCCTTTAGAACTCCCAAGTGATGTAAAACATGTTAAATAAATGCATATGCTTTTTTCCTGCTAATCTGTCTTAGTCCTTTTAATTTTCAGACCCACTCAGGGACCTAAGAGAGTCAAGGAAGCATTTTCCTCCCCTACAAGGTGAGTTAATTGTTTTCCCTAAGTGTGAGGAAAGACCAGTTTGATAGAGTTATCACTGAGAGAGTTGGAATCTTAAGTAGAATTTGTGGTTTTTTCCCCAGGAAGTTAAACGTAATTGGGTTACCTGTGAATTTCACAAGAGAAATGTATCTTTTTAGTCATTGCAGAAATGGTCCTTACTGTACAACCTGAGGCCAGGAGGACTCCAGAGAAATGTTGCCTGGGTCAGAGCCTTGGCTCCTTCACACACCAGCCAAGGACTTGAGCAAGCCCCTCTCTCTGCTGTGCCTCAGTTTTCTCATCAGTAACATGGGGAAGATAATAGTACCTACTTTATGGACAGTGCAAAGATTGCATGAGATAACGAATGTAAAGGACTTACATCCTAGCACATTGCCAGTAATATACATCAACAATAATTATTCAGCTAGGCCCTTTTGACTCTGTTCCTGAATTAGTTCGGCAGGCTCAAATCTCCATTGTGAAGAATATATCAGTGAAATTATCTTTGCTCTGTGTTCTGTTGGAAGCCTTAATGACACTGCCATTCCTAGAAGCCCAAAATAAATATTTCTCCAATCAGGGTAACTGGCATAACCCATAACCGGGCCAGTGCTGGGAGTAGAAGCAGGAGCCAAGGGGAGGGCCCTCAGAGGCAGCACCGTGTTGCCCTGGTAACCACGCCAGCACAGTGCCTGATGACAGATTCCCGGCCCCTGGGTAAAGAAAGATGTGGCAGGAGGATGTCATTGCGCTGTGTGAGGCTAGCAAAATGTTTGGCTAAAGGAAAAGCCCTCCTACTCTTTCCAGTCCCTGGGTGGGGGTGGGACCAGAGGATGTAGCCACAGGTACATTAGAGATCAAGATGGCATCAGGGGATGTGCTGTGCTAGAGAAAGACCTGTCAGTCTAGCCTAGGGAAAAATGGGATTGATTGTGGGGTGGACCCTCCTGGAGTGTGTGGAAGTTTGGAATGGGAGATACAGACTGAGAAAAGAGGGAGGGGGGCTCTCCTTTTTTTTGCCTATTTTGTGAGCATGCAGCCTGGTGCTTAGAAGGACCTTCTGGGCCTTGGAAACCACGTGGCCAATGGTAGCACAGACCATACACCCCTGCACCCCGGGAAGGAGCCTAAAGCAGAACTGCAACCAGGAAGTAGCTAAGCCACCTGGGTGACTGTGCTGCAGCCACCTGCAGTTCCTGAAGGACAGTATTTTGAATGGGAGAAGAAACTCTGGGCATGGTGTTGGACTGGTCTGACACAGGGTGGTTGGGTTTTCAGGAGGGGGGTGGGCTTTGAGGCAGGAGCCTGTCACCCTCCCAGACTATGCAGCTTTTGAATAAAAGACCTCTTTGCTTTCTACATCACACCTCTGCCTCTGGAATTTGCCTATGGGTGGTGGCAGGTAGGCAAACCCCACTTTTGTTCGGTGAAGGAGAGCTGAGACATTCTGGTACTGACACCCAACTTATAACCCACATTTTTGTTAAAGTGTAGTTTTTGCTTTTTATGTTGGTATTGTTTAATGGAGAATTGATGTGTTTATTCACATTTCATTTGGTCATTTAAGAACACTAAAGATGTGGATTAGAGATCAGTCAAGGTACAGTGTGATTGGGAAAAGTCCCAATTACATGAGCTAACCGAGGGGGGTGAGAAGAAAGAGATGCAAATTAATGAGTAAATCTACTTGTTAGTATGCTTTTCACTTTTCTCTACATTTTATTAAAACTCACTTGGCAACAAAATGTATAATGAGAATTCAAAATTTTTGCTTATTTTAAGTGTTTTTCAAAGCTTGTAATTTTTAACTTTTCTTTCAAGTTATGTTGTTTTCCTGGCAACTAAATCTCAAAACATATTCTTCACTCTCCATGAATATCTCTAGTATAATATTAACAGTTCTCTGTTTTCTGTCCTTTACCTATATGTTTTGCCCTTCTCTTGTAAATTTTTGTCTTCTTATATTTATTTCAGTGTTTAAAAGTAAAGGCTAAGCCCCGGCTGGTGTAGCTCAGTGGATTGAGCACGGGCCTGGGAAGCAAAGGGTTGCCGGTTCGATTCCCAGTCAGGGCACATGCCTGGGTTGCAGGCCAGGTCCCCAGTAGGGGACACATGAAAGGCAACCACACACTGATGTTTCTCTCCCACTCTTTCTCCTTCCCTTTCCCTCTCTCTAAAAATAAATAAATTAAAAAAAAAAAAAGTAAAGGCTAAGAATGAATTTTCAATCTTAAAAAAGAACACTAAATCTCAGTTCAAAATTACTGATTTAATTAAATGCCCAGATTTAATTTTTAATTTTCTTTTTTTTTTTTCTGTCTTTATAGAACATAAAGGTGGGAAAACCAAAACACAAAAACAGAATTATCTTCTGGAGGGCAGGCCCCTGTACTACAGGCTTCCCTTCCTAGGTGAGTGTTCTAGGAACACATATAAATTAATGTACCATCTGGCATTATTGTAAGAGGCTGAATTTGCCTTTAGAAAAGTTTTTAAAGACTCTTTCAATGTATATGTCCATTTCATGGGTGATTTATGAGTATACCTATCCTTACCATGGTGAGTGTTCGGCAGTTTTCGACCAAAAATGGCATGACCTCCATGCCCCACCCTCCATATTCACCTGATCTCCCCCTCAGAGACTTTCTTTTTGCTTCCCTGGATGAAAAAAGTCCTCAAAGGGATATGTTTGCCAACATGGAAGAGCTGAAACAAAAAACAGTAGAAGTACTCAAAAGCATCAAAATCAACAATTTCAAAACCTGGTTTGAACAGTAGAAAAAATGTCTTGATAGGTGTATTGCATCAATTGGAGAGTACTTTGAGGGTGGCTGAAGTTTAAACATGTAAGAATAAATACATTTTTTATACATAAATTCTGTTTTTTAGGTCTCCCTTCATATATACATCTCAATAACTTCAAAGAATAAAAAAAGAGTCAATATTCCACTGAAAAAATTTTGAAGCCTTTGTGTTGTCAGTTAAATTTGAAGAGTAGTTTTCAGAAATATTATCATCAAAAGTATAACAAATTCTTCCTGGTACTCAATGTTCGAAATACTGCTAAACACACACCACGCTGAATTGCGAAGAACTGAAATACATTTTTAAAAATTGGTTTTATATAAAACATTTTTTGTCTGCGTGCAATTACCTTATAAATTAATAACAAACACATAAAATAGTACTTTGGAAAATTTGAAAAATAAATTTTAATGACCTCTAAATTACAGAAGAGATAGTCATAAAATAAAAAAAAATACTTAGAACATGGCCATCATAAAGCAACAAACAACAGCTGTTGGAGAGGTTGTGGAGAAAAGGGGACCCTAGTGCACTGTTGGTGGGAATGCAGACTGGTACAACCACTATGGAAAACAATATAGAATTTCCTCAGAAAACTAGAAATGGAACTGCCGTTTGAGCCAGTAATTCTACTGCTTGGATTATATCCTAAGAACCCTGAAACACCAATCGAAAAGAACCTATGCACCCCAATGTTCATAGCAGTACAATTTATAATAACCAAGTGCTGGAAGCAACCCAAGTGCCCATCAGTAAGTGAGTGGATCAAAAAACTATGATACATTTATGCAGTGGAATTCTACACAGCAGAAAGAAAGAAGGAGCTCCTACCCTTTGCTACAGCATGGATAGAACTGGAAAGCATTACGTTAAGTGAAATAAGTCAGGGGGTAAAATATAAATACCATATGATCTCACCATTAACAAGAACGTAATCAACAAAATGAATAGGCAAGCAAAGTATAGCCAAATACATCAAAGTTGAGAACAGGCTAACAGTGATCAGAGGGGAGAGAGGAGGGGATAATGGGGGAAAAGGGTGAAGGGTTTACAGGAACAATTATAAAGGACATATGGACAATAAAAAGGGGGGTGGAAACGGGGAGGGCTGGAGTGGGAGGAGAGGAGGAGAGAAAAGGCAGAAAACTGTATTTGAACAACAATAAAAAAATTAAAAACAAAAAAATAAAAACATAAAAATAATAATAATAAAACATTAAAATTTGGCCATATGATTGATGTATTCCTTAAAGGGAACTTTAAAATCTAAAATACTTATAATAGAAACAAGAAAGGCTGAAAATACTGAGGTAAGATTTTAATTTAAGAAGTTAGAAAACAATGACAAAATAATTTCAGGCAGAAGATAATGAAATTGGACTTTATTTCCTTGGAAGTAAGAATCAACAAAGCCCGAATTCTTCAAGTTCTGTTAAACAGTCAAATCTGTGAGAGATTGGGGGTGAAGGAGAGGAAAGGGAAGAGAGAAGGAAACATCAATTGACTGTGAAAGTTACATGCTAATAAGGGAATAATATTGACTTTGGCCAAACTACAACTTTACTTCCAGGTTTGAACACTGATGAGAATAATACCTCATAGTTTTATCAAGTTGCCTTTACTTTATTATCAAATTAACAAATATAGGATGTGAGAGATAATGATATAAGTAGATATTTCACCTATACTAATTTCTCCAGAATATGACCAATGCACTTGACTGAGTGAGAAACCCACCAGGTGTGAGAAGCCCAACTCAGGTATCAAGCTGCCTCTTAGATCACTGGGTTGAAGGGGTAACCAAGTCAGTGCTCAAGGACTGACCTATTACTATGTAAGGGATCGATTGCTGTGTCATACCTATATACACCTGTGCTATACTTCTATTTTCTTTCAAGTGTACAATGAGTATGTCCATGTCTCATGAAAATATAACAAATTTAGGACAGTAAATTTGAAACTTAAAAGAAATAGAAATAACCTAGAAGATTTTAACATACCAAAACAGATTCAACAAGAAATTAGAGATCTGTAACAATTAACAAACTTGATGTAGCCATTAAAATTTACCATACCCAAGTAGTTTTTACATGCAATTTTGACAAAAATTCAAGGAATCAACAATTCTGATATACATAAATTGTTCCAAAGAATAGAAAAAAAGAAAACTATTTCCTTCAGTTTATAAAGTTAGCATAATCTTGTTACCATAGGCAGAATAAATATAAAAGGGACAGATTACAAACCAATTTCACCTAAGAATGTAGATGCCAAATCCTAAATAAAATATTATAATAAAAATAGAACAAATATAAAATACAACCATATAAAGATGTTATTTACAATAGTAAATCACCAAGAAATGGATGTAATATAAAATATAAGAGATCATTGTAAAGAAAAATTTAAATTAAGTGAAAAATGTAAAATCTTTATAAATGTATAACTATAATCTGCTCATTGGTGAAAAGAATATTATCAAGATCTCAATTATTCCAAAAATATGGTACCAATCCAAGTAAATAACATACCAATCAATACCCCAACAGAAGGTTTGAGGAACTTGGCATGTTGATTCTAATGTGTAAATTGAAGAGCAAAAAATCAAGAATAACCAAGGCACTGCTAAGTGGTAGTGTGGAGAATTTTTCTGTATAAAATACTAAAATTTATTATAAAGCTATTATAAATTGTGGTGTCAGCACAATAATAGCAAGTATTAAAAAAATAGGCTAACTCAGAAACAGGCCCACACCTGTATGGAAACTTAATACATGTGGTGGAGAAGGACAAGAAAGACTGACAGATAGCTTGTGACCAGAATTCCCAAAATTCATGTGAATGGTAAACAATGAATAAATTCACAAGCAAATAAACAAATATATGATAGTTAACACATAAGTGAATTTGATCAAAATAAGCAGTTACATGGCGAATTTACCATAATTTAGCATGTGTAATGCTCACTTTTTTGCCCAAAATTTTGAAGGAAAAAAAGGATGCATATTATACATGGGTAGTATTACTTCTGTATCTGTATAAATGTTTTTATTTATTTTTATTTATGCTTATGCATTAAAAGTATAACTTTAGAAAGCAATAAGGATATCCATATGCAAAATAATACTCTGGAATATAATTAGTTTTGTTTCTAAGTAAACACAAAATATTGAATTAAAAAATTAAAACAGCCTTGGCTGATGTGGCCCAAGTGGATTGAGTGCCAGCCTGCAAAGCGAAGGTCGCTGGTTCAATTCCTGGTCAGTTCAGGGCACATGTCTGGGTTGCAGGCCAGGTCCCCAGTTGGGGGTGTATGAGAGGCAACCAATTGATCTATCTTCCATACTTGCTGTTTTTCTCCATATCTCTCTCTCTCCTTCCCTCATCTCTAAAAATAAATAAATAAAATCACTTAAAATCGTTAAAACAGAAGATTTTTTTGGAAAGTTTGGGCCAAAAACGTGGATGTGCAGTATCCATGGGAGCACATAATACACAGCAAAATACGGCAACTTTTCTGGCCGTCTGAATATCAACTCAATAAACCAGGTAAACTCTATATCTGCTTGACTTTTCACAGTGTACACATAGACTGAGGACATTTTAAAGAAAGGAGAATGTTGTGTGGAATTGACCTTTTCTCTGGAGAGGAAACAGTGATATTTTCAAGCAGTACAGTTACATCAAGCAGGTCACACTGAAGGAAGGTCACTTTTTCATTGAAAAGTTGAAGATGGGAAGAACCATGGAAAAATTCACTTTCTTGTCTAGATAATTGGAAGTCTTGTATAGAAAACAAAAGTCATGAAGCTTTTAAAGAGATCATTATGCTTGTTTCCTGAGCTTCAGTACTATTTCACATCATATTAGCATAACATTATGCAGAAAAATTAATCTATCATCACAAGGATTTTGGGCTGTGAGCCTCTCCACCTTAACAAGGTCATCTGAACTTCCAGCAGCAATTCCCTTCATTCATTTTCAGCCACACTCTGTCAGTTTCAAGCATTATGAGCCTCATCATCTGTTTAAATATTTTAAACATAGTCTTTCAAGGAGTACACTGAGCAAAACTGACCTTATCAGAGATGCAAAATGCAGCTCCAATTAAAATTGAACTAGGGAGGGGATATTGGAGGGGTGATCTCAAACTCAAAATGTGATCCTCATAGATAAGGAATGTTGTAACATGCTACCGCATCTTTATTCTCATTGGGTGATTACAGGGATCAACAAAACATTGTTAGAAATCATTTCAGTTAGCATGGATGTTACTGTTGAGATTAGGTGAATTAAATTGATAAATCCCAAGCAAGAATCAAAAACATCTAATAACATGGAACACAAAAAAATGAGACAGGCAGTCCTGCCAAAAAAGCTTGTCAAAGCTCCCACTGGCCTAGTATGATTGGAAAATCTACAATTTTGAAGACAAGTAAATAGACCAAATGCCAGGTTAAGTATAAGCCTGTATAAAAGTCTGGCATTTGCCAGAAATGAGTTACTGGAACCAAAAAGAGCTTATTATGGCCAAAGAAAGATGCACAGTAAGTATATTTGGATGAGTTAGGTAGTTTCACTTTGACATTCAACCTAACAAAAAATAACACTGTGTCTTATTGACAAGTGCTTTGTGTGTTCTTAATTGAATGCTATATAAATGTCAGTAACTGACCGTATGCTAGGAGCAATGGCCTAAGGATCTAGACACAGAAGGATTCAAATTATATCTGCAACTAAGAAAGAACTTATGTTCTCCTCAAGTGAAAAATTAAGTTTGAAAATACACTGTGAAATCCCAAGGCATATTCTAATAATATATTAATAATAAAAAATGACCCCTGCTGATTAGAATAAAAGAAAAAAGAAGGATGGAAAGAAAGAGGGAAGAACAACTGAGGGAGGGAGGGAGGGAAGGAGGAAGGAAGGAAGGAAGGAAGGAAGGAAGGAAGGAAGGAAGGAAGGAAGGAAGGAAGGAAGGAAGGAAGGGAGTTGATTCTTCTATAACTATTCTAGCTAGTAGAATATGCTTCATGTTCCATAAAGAGATATAAAACCCTAAAGGGGGCTTCCTATCATATAAAAGTCAACATGGATCCAAGAGACTACTTATCTTGTTTTGAAATCTCAGTTTCATCTAGAGGATCTTACAGAACAGTTGTACTGTCAAAGTTTCCTTGGAGAGACGCCCTGTGGTTTTGTGCACTTTGAGAGTAAGAAAACCATAGAATCCACTTCCCAGAGCCAGAAGGAAGCCTCAAAACCATGCCTTTTGCCCAGTGTCACAGATGGTGGAAGGGCTGTTCACCTGTGGGTCAATATGTTAAATACATTATTTACAGAGTTCTTTAAAAGACTAGAGAACTATCACAAGAGTAGCAAAGTGGTCCTCATACATGATACAGCCACCTGTCTAGAAATCAGTTTTCTCATTTTATCTATTATTGATTCTAACCTTGGGAAAGCCTTCCTATTATCCTTCAAGCCCTGCTTAAAATGAGGTACATGAGGTCAAGAAAAAAATACCCACTAGTAATACTCAGACTCTGGGAATAAATGGATGCAATTAGCACAATCCTTCACCTGGGAGATGGCAAGAACTAAGAGAAAAAGGTACCTAGGTTCAAATGATGACTTTAAGAATAATTTTCTGTTCTGGCCACATTTTCATCTAATGACCAAGCTAATCTACTCTTGATTAGCATGACCATGAAAATAATTATCATTTATATGCAATTTTAAATCTTAAAAGCCTTTGTTAAAATGTTCTTTTCTGCTGCAGGACATGCAATATTGACTAAAGTAATGAATTCATTATGGTGTTTCTGACTTTTTTTCATGAATTCTATAAATGTATATCTTATAAAATATCCAAGTGCCAATATTAGGACATAGGCTGTGTATGGAACCATTAGTATGTCTTTCTGATAATTAATACCTTAAAATTTTAATGTATATATAGTTTTGCAGTGGTATGTGGAGAGACATTTCTGTAATGCATATATGTTTTAAACATTTTATGTAGAAAATTGCATTCTTCTTAATATTCATTATTTCTTCACTTATATCTCTCTTTTGTGTCAAGAAGGCAAAAATCACTTATACTTAAATACTTATTGGCTATTTTGTCTTGAAGATTTTTTAAAAATGTGATTATTCTCAACAAATAATTACATTAAATAGACTTACTTCCATTTTCTAAATGAATGGCTATGTTTCTGTGTTTAATGCCTTAGAATTATACCACCAATGCATATATTTGAAATATTGAAGCTATGAGCTGATTTTGACTTAATAAAATAGTTGCAATAATAAGGAGTTATTTAAACAAGAAAACTTAATATTGTTTTTAAGTGTTATATTCCAAAAGTTCTTCTTAGTGAAAACTTAAAAATAAAACTACACAGATTCTGGAGGTAGGGGCTGAGTCAAATGAAAAGCATCTCCCAGTCTTAATGAAGAAGATATAACTTCTATATCTGTAAACATAATCTTTCTTCTTGGCTATAACTATCAGAAATTTATTAGGTAATTTATTACCATTTTAAGAATATGTCTAAGGAAAGTAGTTATATGTTTTTGTTTAAATAATACAACTTAATGAAAATGTATGGGAATTGAAGTATAAAATAACTAAGCTACTAGATGTTCCAAATTTTTTGTTAATTTATTTTTTTATTTTATCAATTAATTTTTACAAAGTGAAACAAAATGCTACTCTTTTTTTAGATTTGTTTATTTCAGTTTCTAATCATTATTCACACCAGAAGTTTCTGGTACAACATTAAATGACATCTCAAATAAAAATATATTATTCAAATCCAACATGAATATATCCAAAGTCTTAGAATACACAAATACACAAATATGGATTATATATAAAGTGGTATTTAAATAAAGTATATTTGAGGTTTATGGTAAATCCAGTGAAGTTTTACATAGCACCTATATGTGAGTTACTATGATTTTGATTTTTTTCCCACAGTTTTCTATTGTTGTTCATATAAAGGTGTCTCAATTTTCCCCCCACCATCCCTTCCATCCCAGCCACCCCCACTTCCCACCCTTGATCCTACCCACCTATGGCTTTATCCATGCGTACTTTATTCATGTTCCTGACAACCCTTCCCCCTTTTTTGCCTGTTCTATGGTGTATTATGAATAAGGGTATATAAATTAATCTCTGGTTCTCAAATTCAGGAAGACTCGCATGGGGACTATTAGCAGTAACAGAGTTTCTAGTATTCTATGCAGAGGATTTTCATATAATATCTTTGGGATGGATTCTGGGGAACTACTTTTATTAAATACTTCATGTGCTTTGGTAAAAGCTATCTATTGACCTGTCTGTAGGATTCATGGAATAGTTGAAAATGACGAAATTCAAAACAAGTTGACATGGAAATAAAAGGCATCCAAATTGAAAAGGAAGAAATAAAGCTGTCATTATTTGCAGATAACTGGATATTATATATAAAGAACCTTAAAGATTTACAGTCATGAACTATCAAGAGGGGTACTGAGAAAACAACCCCATTTAGAATTGCACCAAAAAACGTAAATACCTAGGAATAAATTTAACCAAGGACATAAAAGACATATACCTGGGAAATTATAAGACATTGAAGAAAGAAACTGAGGAAGATACAAATAAGTAGAAGTATATACCATATTCATGAATAAGAAGAATTAACGTCATTAAAATGTACATACTATCCAAAGCAATCTATAGATTCAACACAATTCTTATCAAGATATCAATGGTGTATTTCACAGCACTGGAACAAATATTCAAAAAATTGATACGAAACCACAAAATACCCTAAATAACCACAGAAATCTTAATAAAGAAGAATGAGTTGGAGGAATCACACTACCTGATATCAAGCTATACTAGAAGGCCATAGTGATCAAAACTGCATAGTGTGGACATATGGGCATAAACACAGAAATATAAATCAATGGAACAGCATAGAGAGCCCTGAGATAAACCTACACCCATGTGGTCAAGTAATATTAGACAAAGAAGGCAAGCAAATACAATGGGATAAGGATGGTCTATTCTAAAAATAGTGTTGGAAAAATTGGACAGATATATATATATATATAAAAACATAAAAACAGACCATATTCTTAGACCATACACAATAAAAACTCAAAATAGATTAAAGATTTAAATATAAGACCTGAAACCATAAAAACCCTAGAAGAAAACATAGGCAGTCAAATCTCAAACATTTCTTGTAGCAATATTTTTTTATCTATCTCCACAGGCAAAGAAAGAAAAAATAAATAAATAGAAAAATGGAATTATATGAAATTAAAAAGTTTTTGCACAGCAAAGGAGACCATCGATAAAAGGAAAAGACAGCCCAATGAATAGGAAAACATATTTGCCAATAATATACCTGATAAGGGGTTAATATTCAAAATTTATGAAGAACTTATGCAACTCAACTCCAAAGAAACAGGCAATTCAATTTAAAAAATGGACAAAAGATCTGAATAGACACTTCTCTGAAGAGGACGTACTGATGGCCAAAAGAGAATTGCAAATTAAAACCATAATGAGATATCACCTCACACTTGCATCATCAATAAATCCACAAACTAGTGCTGGTGAGAATGTGGGAAAAAGAGAACCCTTTTTTCCCACAGGAAAAAAGGTGTTGTTGATGTGAACCAAGATTGGTGCAGCCATTGTGGAAAAGAGTATGGAGTCTCCTCAAAAAAATTAAAAATGGAACTGCCTTATGACCCAGTGATTCCATTTCTGGATATATATTTGAAGAAACCCAAAACACTAATTTGAAAGAATATATGCACAATTTTGTTCATTGTTGTGCTATTTACAAGAGCCAAGATTTAGAGCAGCCCAAGTGCCTACCAGTAGCTGAGTGGATAAAAAGCTGGGTAAATTTACACAACAAAACACTGCTCTACTGTAAAAAAGAAGGAAATCTCACCTTTTGTAACAGCATGGATGGACCTGGAGCATATTATGCTAAGTGAAATAAACAAGTCAGAGAAGACAAATGCCATATGATTCCAACTACATATGAAATCTAATGAACAAATAAACAAACAAATTTAACAGACTTGTAGATACATAGAATAGACTGACAGGTGTCAGAGGGGAGAGCAGTTGGGGCCTAGGTAAAAAAAGGTGAAGGCATTAACAAATCAAACTCTTAGACACAGATAACAGTATGGTGATTACTGGAGGGGGCGGGGTGTGGGGGGAGGTAGGAAAGTGTAAAGGGAAGAGAGAGAGTGACAGAAGGAGACCTGACCTTGGGTGGTGAACACACAATACAATAGACAGATGATGTGTGGTATTATTCAGCCACCAAAAAGGGAAATCCTGCTATTTGTGATAACATGGATGGACCTGGAAGGCCTTGTGTTAAGTGAAGTAAGTCAGACAGAAAAAGACAAATACTGCACAATCTCACTTATACACGGAATTTTAATTTTCTCCCAGATACAGAAGACAGTTGGGTGGTTGTCAGAAGTAGGCGTAGGGGTGGGCTAAATGGATGAAGGTGGTCAAAATTTACAAGCCTCCACTTGTAAGACAAAGTCCTAAGGATATAATGTACAGCCTGGTTACAACAGTTAACAAAACAGAAGGTCCATAAATGTTGTTTTGCTAACACAATTTGGTTATAACATTGATGAGATACTGTAGAAACTTAATTCCTGCTTATATCAATTAGCCTCTGATAAAGTTGGTTTAATTACAGGTCCTTTCACTTAAAGTCTCAGGACCTATCACTGGTGTTAAGCAAGGACTTACTATACGATATTGTATGCTTGAAAGTTATTAATGCAGATCTTAAAAGTTCTCATCATGCAGAAAAATATTTCTAACTATGTGTGGTAATGGATGTTAGCTAAACTTATGGTAATCTTATCATAATGCATACATATATTAAAGCAGTATGCTATGCATACCTAAAACTAGTACAATATTATATGTCACTTATATCTCAATAACTTTTTTTAATTAAAAGGTGGTGCCTTGGGACAAAATAAAAAATTATTCTTTTTGGGCATTGCAAAGCATTTGTGTTTTGTTTTACAAGAAATGTAGAATTGTGGTCATTTCTCTAAAGACAGAGATTTCTCCCAATCATGCTCCGTTAAGACCACACTCTATTCTTCCCGGAACTTTCAGCATACAAAATAAATTTTTGTTAAAATGCTGAATCATATTGAAAATTGCTTAAAGTTATTGGAAGAGCAACTAAAATCCAAACAAGTTAGTGTTTAAAAATGTGTAAGTTCAAGTTATATAATGACAGTCCTAACAAACATGACCGAGTTAAGACACGGTGTTCTGGCATCTGGTTGTCAGCAGTTGTGAAACAACAGGGACTGTAAAATGCCTGTCAGTGCCAGATGTAATTCTCAGAATCAATAAAACATGATCAGACTTACTCGGGTTCTAAGTCAAATTGTGGAGAAATGTAAAACATAGAAATTATAGAAAAGAGGACTCAGTCACAGAATTTCTATAGGGAAAAAGTCAACTTTTAATATGTAGAAAATAATAGTACTTTTTGATAAAACCCAAACCATATTTTTAATATTCAACTATTAGATATTTATAATTTATACCTTACCAGAGAAATAGAAGCTCTTTATTGAAAAAAATTATAAGCACAAATTTTATAGTTTTTTTCTAATATAAGCAATTCATTTTTATGAAAAGCTTGGTTAAAAAAAGCATTTTACAGTGTAGCTGGGTATGAAAAGTTGTTAAAATATCTTATATTAAATAAATCAGTTGCATCATTATAAAGTAAAGAAAAGGAAACACAACACAATTATCATTTGCTCAAGAGTAGTGAGCAGGCATGAACATTCTAAAATTGAACTTAATGTGGGTGTGAAAAAAATCATTATCATGGCAAAGAATATCTAAGATGTGTGGAGGCATATGACTCATGGAAATAATAATGTTTCCAACAGTACCTAATATAGCACTGAATTACATTTTTATGTACTTTATAGTCCTGGTTAAAACATTCAACCACCTTGAGAGATGAATCAATGTATTGATCTTTAGCTTACACAGGAAGAAAAGATTCAATAATTAGCTATTTTCAGTGGAGCAGAGAGAGAGAGGTGGAGATAAAATTAACGAAAGAAGCTCGTGGTTTCTATCTGTACTTGGTTCATCCTGACTCCAGGGCGACATTAACCGAATGGTGTTTCCGCTCCACTGCGGACAGTCGTGGTCTCACCCCGACAGAGGGTGATGTGGGACGATGTACTAAACCAGCCTGAAGCAAAAGATGAACATCTGGGTTGCGATTCAGGAAGCAACCTACATTCTCAGTGGGGGTTCCAGAGGGAAAGGACGTCAGCAGGGGCCCTGCCCTTTGAGGTGGACTGTTATATTGTGGCTGAAGAAGTTAAAGGGATTAAGCAAAAATAATGATTAATAATGATAATAACTCATAGATACTGGCAAGAGTATGGTGATCCCTGCAGGGGAAGGGAGCGTGGAGAGGTAGAAGAGAGTACAGGGGAATAGATGGGGATGGAAGGAGACTGGACTTTGGGTGGTGAACACATATAATACCATATATAAATGATATATTATAGAATTGCACACCTGAGACCCAAATAATTTTATTAACTAATGTTGCCCCAATAAATTCAATAAAAAATAAAACTAGAAGCGAAACACTCAGGAAACACCATAGCATCTGGGAACATAAGAATTTAGTGGGGATTAAGATTTACTTCTTTCTGAATTTCCAGATATAGCTAAGAAGCTACGTACTTTTTAATAATTAAAAGCCAAGATTGAAGAGGACTAATATGGAATGTTTTGTAGAATATTATTCTCACTCATATTGGAATGATTGAACCAGAGGGAAAAATATGCATTTCCCCTCCTTAGAATATGTTAAAATATCTAGACCTGAATCCTCTCCATTTTCCAAAATATCCCACTGTTTGCTTTATTCTGTCCACCTCTAACCTTCTTCAATCATATAGGAAATCACACATAAATTAAAGCTAAATAAAATAATGGATTAATGCATTTATATATATGCATATACATACATGTGTGTTTATTTAACATATAACCATTTGCATCTCAGTTATATAGAGATTAATAAAAGTAGCCTATTGTAAGCAAAGCCTTGTGAGGAAACAAAAATGAACACAGATAAGGTATGTACCTCTGGAGAACCATACAGACTAGTAAAGAAATTACATCTAAGTACCTAATCATAGTAAAAACAGAACAGAGTTAAGTGCTAAGTAGAAGTTGAGACATTGTAGTGTAGCAATCAGAAAGGAAATGATTAATTGCAGTTAGCCAGTGACAGCCTTCCTGAGGTGATAGTACTTAAGTCCTTTTTGAAGAATTTCAATAAATAATGTAGGGAAGATAATTTCAAACTGAGAGACTACATGAGCAAACACAAAAAACTTGTAAGGTGCCTGTTGCTTTTGGAAAAATGAGAAGAGTGAGTTTTCCAAACACAACGTAAGTTACAAGAAAAAACAACATGATTCAATTTGAAGCTTCTGAAGAGTTGGCTGGTTATTTGCCTTTGGCTTTGTGCTCTATCCTCTGCTTGTCCTTAAATGCAGATTGTGGTTGAATTTACTTGTCTTTTGCCAAATTTATTCTCTCTTGTGTAAATTGTTTTCCATTCTACATTCTCTTCTACCTTGTGACATCACCATAACTCAAAGAAGTGGTGGAGTCTTATTCCCCACCCCCCACTCCCGCCCATTGACTCTGGACCATCCTTAGGAATTGCTTATAAGTGGCACCATGGGGTGGAGGTAACGCTGCATGGCTTCTAACACTCCATCAGAACAGGCCATGCAGTTTCCGCCTGGTGGTGCTACAACAGTCATCTTCAGATGACTCCTTCTGGAACCCCACTAATAAGCTATGAGCAAGGCCAGTGATACGGACAGGACACCAGTAGGTACTCAGGTTGGCATTATCATGTGTTGCCAGCATGAATCATTCTAGCCAGATGCCAGACATATGCCTGAAAAAGCCATTTTAAAAGTAAATCTTTTAGGTTTAACTGTTTCAGCCTCCCTCTCAAATCACCCACAGATATTTGCATCTGCCCTGCCTAAGTCTCAGACATTGTGGAATAGTACAGCTTTTCCTGCTGTGTCCTTTCTGCGTTAACGGCCTAGAGAACCTAGGGGCATAATAAAATGACGTTTTATGTCTCGAAGTTTAGGGTGCTTTATTATGAAACAGTAATAACTGGAATACTTTTCCTTACTGAGTAAGCAAGTTACAGCTAGGACATGATTGTCCAATTAGTCTCTGTATTTCACAGCCTCCCTTGTCACCAAGTGGAGATGTATGATTATGTTCTAGACAATGGAATATAAGGAGAAACGATGCAGGCACTTCTAGGCCTGTCCCTTCACATCCTGCAGTGAACTGTTATATACTCATCAACAGTCCTGTGACACAAGCTAACCATTAATTAAGAATAATGTCCTGTGAGACAACAAAGAAGAAAGCAGGAACCCATGACTTTGAATGAATGATGCTCTACTTAGACTTATAAGAGTGAAACAAATATGTGATATTTGGGGAGATTTTTGTCATACCAGCCTAATCTTAAACTAACTGTGACATATGCAATAAAGGATTTCTTCATTTTCTCTTCCAAAATAGTCAGAGACTAAAAGGCAATGCAAACTATAACAGAATTGTGAGGTAATTGGTTCCAGCCATCTTTTCTTCGGACATTATTTCCTAGTAATGTGTGAGAAGATAGCAATGAGTGCGAAGGTTTTGAAGAGTTTAAATTCAAAACTCTCCTCTTTCAAGAAAAGCCACCTTATGACCCAGCAATTCCACTTCTGGGAATGTTCAAAGAAACTGAAACACTAATTCAAAAGAGCACCCCTATGTTCACTGCATCCTTATTTACAATAGCCAAGTTTTGGAAACAGACCAAGTGCTCAACAGTGGATGAGTTCATACAAAAACTGTGGTACATTTACCCAATGGAATATTGTCCAATGATAAAAAAGAAGGATATCTTACCCTTTACAACAGCATGGACGGACCTGGAGATTATTATGCCAAGTGACATAAGCTAGTCAGAGAAAGACGAGTACCATATGATTTCACTTATATGTGGAATCCAATGAACAAAATAAAGTAATAGACAAAATAGAAACAGGCTCAGAGAACAGTCTAACAGCTGTTAGAGGGCAGGGGGTTGGGGGACTGGGTGAAAAGATGAAGGGATTAAGAAAAAACATGAAAGAAAGAAAAACCAACTCATGAGAGAGACAAATAGTGTGATTGGGGGCGGTAGAGGAGGGTGAAGGGGGGATCCATGGTGACGGAAGGAGACTTGACTGGTGGCGATGAACACACAGCACTGTACAGATGATGTATTATAAAACTGTACACCTGAAACCTTTATAATTACGATTAACCCATGTCACCCTAATAGATTCAATTAATGATTTTTTAAAATAAATAAATAAATAACTATGACTAAAGGGCTGAAGAAACATACACCATGCTAACACTAGTTAAATGAATGCTAGAGTAGCTATATTAATTTCAGAAAAAGCAGACTTCAGATCAAGGGTGAATGCCAGGGCTAAAGAGGGGTCTTATATAATAATAATGGGGTAAATTATCCAAGAAGACATAACAATCCAGAAAAGATAAATCTACTAAAACAGAAGGCAGGTTAGTAGTGGTTGCTAGGGGTTTCTCTGGTCAGGGTTGGCTTTAGCTAAGGTGTCTGTTTCCTAGCAGTAGGGCACAGCAAGTCTCAAAGGAAACAATGTATAAGTCTTTCTCCCACCAGATTCGCCCCCTCCATTCCAGTACAAGGTCGCAGCTGCCTCTTGGCATAGTGCTCAGGCTGAGTCAGGCAGGGAGAGCAAAGCAGCTAAGGGACTAGGAGACTTTTGCAGACAGACTGGAGACTCAGGCTATGACAAAGCCAAGGGGTAAGTAAGTGTCTTTCTGCCCCTTCTCTGAAGACCTCTAAGTCCTTCCCTGATGGCCCATTATGATTATGTCTTATGTCTTATGATTATGTCTGTCTTAGGTTGCCCTCCCCCTCTTTTGAGGGATCATACCCATCATCGGCTAAGGAGACATCTGCTTGGGCCAAGCAGAGGGAAGTGAGGGTGGCAGGATTGGGCTCTTGCCAGGAGGAAATGTTTTGTCTCCTTAGTGGCTCATGTCCCCAAGGCCTTTTCACTCAGCTCTAGTGGCAGGACCCTTATTATCCATTAATGAGGCTACAGTCCTTAAAACCAGGCAGGATGGTTCCCAGATATATCAAATATCTGATATATGATCAGATATTTGGTGATTTATAAAACTCTGAATGAGTATAGGAACTGTTGATCAGATGTTTTAAGGAAACCAAGCAAAAATTTGCCCTGGCCAGGAGGCTTAGTTGGATTGGAGTTTTTGGAGTGTTTTCCCACACACCAAAAAGTTGTGGATTCGAGTCTCAGTCAGGGCACATACCTGGGTTGCAACTGATTGATCTCTTTCTCTCTTCCCCCTTCCCTTTCTCTCTCTCTAAAAATCAATAAAAATATCCTCAAGTTAGGATTAAAAATACTATGCAAATTAAAAAACTTAAAGCTTAGAAAATAAAATGCTATGCTAAAATAAAATATGATCAGACCATATACATTGACTCAGTAGCAGACAACGTGTCCATTAGCATAATGAAAACACGACACATTTAACACAAATTGAAATATAAATATATTCAGATAATGTGGAAAGAATGAGGAGAGTCAGGGTTAGGGGTACAAGAAAGTGGTTTTGTGACTTATTTTTGTTTTAAGCTTTTTAAAGAGCCACAGATTTTTAAAAAATTAATTTACACTTACATTATTTGCATTTAATATTGATAAAATAAAATTAATTTTAAAATAGGTAACTAAAACATTCTGTGTATGAATACTTACATTTTTACTTCCTCCACTCCAAATCTCCAATAAACTTGGGTTTCTCACATCCACACCAGCATATCAGAAGATAACTGGAAGGGAGCTGTATCACTGAGATGACTTTGGAAGTTATAACAGAGACATGTTCTCAAGGAGACTGCGAACTGCCTTCCAGAGATGGCATCCATCTCTGCACTCCTTGATTTGTTTTATTTATTAATTAACTTTATTGGGGTGACATTGGTTAATAAGATTATATGGGTTTTAATTTTATAATTCTAGGATACACCATCGGTATTTTGCATTGTGTTCACACCACCCAAAGTAAAATCTTCTTTGTCATCATATATTTAGTCCCTTGATTTTGGGTTAGCCATACAACTTTCCCTGGTCAAGAAAATGTAGTAGAAACAATGTTGCATGAAGCCTGGGACCCAGCAGGTTATATGCATTAATGCTTTTACTCTTGGGACCCTGCCTTTTGGACTAGCCTGCTGATAAAGATGACCCGGGCAGAGACATAGTCTCTACTTAGCTGCTTGGAGCAGCCAGCCCCCAGTGATGAACCAGACACAGAAGTAATCCCAGCCACATCAGTTGCAGGTCATGAAAACTGTACCCTGCTCATTCTAGTCTTGAAATAAATGAATGCTTAACTGCAGGCACCCAGTTTGGAATGGTTTATTAAACATAAAATAGTGAGAAATTCCAACAAAGATGAGAAACCCTTGACATAACATAGGTGAAAGACATCATACCCAAAATTGAATTCCCTTAAGAAGATGCTTAACTGACCCCAGATTACCGGCAAATGGAACTGAAAAAGGGAATAGGATGTAGTTGGATCAGTGGAAAAATAGAACTAAAGGACAGTGGTAATAGTCAGATGGGGCTGCTATAACAAAATACAATAGATAGATGGCTTGAACAATAAACATTTATTTCTCAGAGTTTTGAAGGCTGGAAAGGCTAAAACCAAAGGGTCAAAATGTCTGATGCTTGATGAAAACCCTCTTGGTAGTTTGCAGAGGGCTGCCTGTTTGCTCTACTCTGCTATCACATGGCAGAGATACAGAGAGATAGAGAAGTCTCGGGTCCCTTCCTCTTCTGATGACAATACATAGTGGGAGCTCCACCTGCTTGATCTCATCTAACCTAATTTTCTCCCAAAGGCCCCATTGCCAAATACCATCACACTTGGAGTTACGAATTCAAAATATGAATTTTGGGGGAGGGGCACATACATTTGGCTGATAGATGAACAGTTGTGTTAGCCCCAACATTTCAGTTTTGATAACACCTGTACTTGCCTTCAAAATAGAGCCTAGTGAACAGCCCCTAAAATAAATACTTTATGGGCATCACACAAGGCAGTAGAGTGTAAGATTACACAGTAGTTTGAGAGCCCGATTTTGTCTAACATTCATACCTTTAAAATGTATCCAGCAGATGTACACACATGTTCCCAGAAACATTATTCCCAGACACATTGTTAGTAATAGGGGGGAAAAAAGAATGGGAAAGGAAAAAGAAAAGGAGGAAGAAAGGAAAAAAAAGGGAGGGGAGGCAAGAGGTAGAAAAAAAGAAAAAAATATCCCCATCAATGTTAGTAGTATTCATAGAAAAAAAAGAAGGAAAGACAGCCCTGGCTGGTGTGGCTCAGTGGATTGAGCACAGGCCTGCAAACCAAAGGATTGTGGTTCAATTCCCAGTCAGGGCATGTGCCTGAGTTGCAGGCCAGTTCCCAGTAGGGGACCCATGAGAGGCAACCATACATTGATATTCTCTCTCCCTCTCTCCTTCCCTTCCCCCTCTAAAGATAAATAAATAAAATCTAAAAAAGAAAGAAAGAAAGACAAAGGAAGGGAGGAAGGGAGGGAGAAAAGAAAAAATATAGAAATGTCTGTCAATTAAAACTCAGTTAAGAAAGATATGCCCTCCATAAAATGATGTCAATGATTTGAGTTTTAAAAAGGAAGTCACAAAATTGATAATATACCGAATAGAACCTATTCTGCAATAATGAAACTCAGTTAAAAATAAAATTTTATGTACACATAATTCCTCAATTTCCTGAAGCCAAGAATTCCAAAAAGGACCATTGATTTAACAATTGAGAAGAGAAGAAAAACTGAAAATACAACATTAAATGTGTAAAAATGTTTTACTAATTGAAATAGCATCAGTTTAATCATACAACTAGGCATCATTTTCTCATCCATTATCATGACAAGGTAGAAACTATGAATCTAATCCAGTTTCCACTGATTCCTCTGAATCACCTTCAGATATTTGAAATTACACATAAAGGCATGCAAATGTTTTATAATTTCTACTCAAAAAAGTAATGTTTCTTTCGCAAATGTAACATCACTATTTTAACTTCAAGACCTATCAAGAAAAATTAGGACATGTTTAATATAACATTTGACTAATGTCATTATGTAGGTGTTTTAAATTGCATTTTTTTGTTAAAATTTAAAACTTTTTTCTTAAAATTTAGCACTTATGTGTGCATGACCAGAAAACAGTTGGAGAAATATATGCCCAACTATTAATGGTAGCTACCCTGGAAGAAGACAAATAAAAAATAAAGGGAGGTTGGCTAGAATTTCATGTGTTTAATATACTTTTAAACTTCATACTATAATACACTTTTAACAATTAATATGTTGTATAGTATTTAGCTATACCTTTACAATATACTTATGATATTTTATACATGATTTTTATGTGAACTTAAATTATAAAATAGAAGAAAATTATTTTTTACACATGGAAAAGGGAAGAGAGAATGCAACTTGGAACGTGTGATAAGGGCAGAGACAATAGCAAGCATGAACATTTCTGGGAACTTTAAAATGAGAATTTAAAAAAAAATGGCTAAATGATATGTGGTGTGAGGGCTCTTAGGACTTTAACCCAAACAACATTCTCCTCTTTTATGCCATTAATTAAAACCAAAATATATAATCAGCATTTAGAGATGCAGTATCTGAGAAATTTTCAGAGGAACATAGATGAAAAAATAGGCAATACCTATTTTCCTCATAGGGTCATGAGGGAAAATTGGACCCCCATGGGGATCCAATAGTGGAGTCCATATGCTGGAAATTTGTAAATTGCCCATGTCCAGAAAGAATATTTCACAATTCTTTTGCTCCCCCAAGCCCAACTCCTTTGGCTAGGAAAATTAAAACAAACGAATATTTCTCCTAAAGGCTTCTTCCACTTCATGGTTTGTTCCCTTCAGGCATTCGGCGTCCTCTCCATTCCATTAGCACAGGACACGAATAAAATGCATGCACTATGAACCATGTCTGGAAACGGTCACATTTTGACTGGACATGCCTTAGTTTTGTGGCCACAAGTGCCTCCACAAGGAGGCAGGGAATATAGTTCAGTTTTGAGTCCAGGAAGAAGAAAACACAATTATCAGTGAGCACGGAGAAGCTCCACCACATGGCACAAATAGAAGATGACACAGAGGTTCTGATATCAAGGCTGTCAGGAAAGCCAGAATTTTCTCTTCCCAGACTTCTAATGAAGTAATCACTGGGATGGGAATTAGAAAGTATCTCAAATGTATGACGATTTCTACTCATTTTACTTTCAGAGCATCATCCACCATAATGGTTTTTAATGTTTGGGATTAAGAGGGCAAATTAATACAAAATGACATTCAACTAACTAATTAGGGAAATGCAAATAAAAACCACAATATGACACTAACTCACACATGTTAGAATGGCTATTATCAAAAAAGCAAGACATAATAATAGAGTATATGGGGAAAGGAAACTCTCGTGCACTGTTGGCAAGATTGTAAATTTCTCAGCCAGTATGAAAAACACTATGGTGGTTCCTCAAAAAATTAAGACTAGAGCTACCATATACCCAGTCTTCTTCTGGGTATTTATTCAAAGGATGAAAAATCACTAATTTGAATAGACATATGCACCTTGATGTTCACAGCAGCATTATTTATAATAGCCAAGATGTGGAAGCAAAGTGTCCACAGACAGATGACTAGATTTTTTTAATGTCATTGATAGATAATGGAATACTACTCAGCCATAAAAAGGACGGTGACTTGCCATTTGCAACAATGTGGGTGGACCTTGAGAGTATTATGCAAAGTAAAATAAATCAGGAGGAGAAGATAAATGCTGTATGATTTTACTCATATACAAAAAAATGAAAAAATAAAACAAAATAAATACAAACTCACAGATGTAGACAACAGTGAGTGGTTAGCAAAGGGGAAGGGTGTGAGAGAGCATGAAAAGGATAACATGGGTCAAGCATATGGTCATAGATGGAGACTAGAGCTTACATGGTGAGCACACTGTAGTGTTATACAGATGTTGAGTTATAATGTTGCATGCCTGAAACTTATATACTGTTATAAACCAATGTAACCTTAATTTAAAATTGCAAAAAATAATTAAAAAGAGGACATTTACAAGTAATATAGAATTGTGTTATAAGACTTTTTTTAGAGAATTCCTTCAGAGACACAGTTATGATTATCTATGGGTCACAGACTAGTTTCTGATATACAATAATTTCTGAAATGACACTCTCATCATAAAGAAAGACAGAGCTTGGACGTTTTCATCCTTAGGTTCTAGCACTATCAAAGTCTTCTACAGTGAATAGACATGAGTACTATACTAGTAATACCATTACTAATGTAGTATTGAGGCACTACCCTATTAATAAAGGACTAGGGATAAAACTTCTAGAATGTATGTTTAACACATTATTTTGATCATATGTGGCTTGAAAGAAAGTTATAAAATAAAGACAAAAGAAAGCAATGATGATAGAAAGGGGTATTTTTAACTGGGGATAAGATAGGTGGATATTTCTCTGCTATACATTTTTGAATGTTGTTTTTCCAAAACACTGTGGCAAAAAAAACAAAAGCTGAGATTAGTATGTCCCTTGTTACCTGGAATGTGGAAGAACCCGGAAATGGGAAAGGGAACTCTATTGCCCAGCCCAGCAATAGTATTTGAAAACAAATGAAACAATGCTGGCTATGAAAGTAGAAGTGTGAGGGGGAGAGGGAGAGAGAGACAGAGACAGAGACAGAGAAATGAGAGTATTGAGATTTATAATCTAATTCTCACAATAAGAACTTAAAAAGAGGTTTGAAAACCAATCTTTGTTTAAAAAGAAAGTCTTTTGTAAATTACTCCGCTTCTTAGTCCAGTTAGACTCCCATAGCAAAATACCATAGACTGTGTGTGTGGCTTACAAACAATAAACATTCATTTTTCAGAGTTCTGCAGACTGGGAAGTTCAAAATCAAGGTGCCAGCAGTCAGTGTGTGATGAGAGCCTATTTTCTGGTTATAGATCACTGTCTTTTCACTGCACCCTCCCATGGTGGAAGAGGCACGGGAGCTCTCTGGGTCTCTTTTGTAAGGGCACTAACCCCATTTATAAAGGTTCCTTCCTCATGACCTAATCACATTCCAAGGGCTCCATTTCCAAATACCAACACGTTAAGGGAGTAAGTTTCAACATTTGTATTGGGGGGACAAATATTCAGTCTATAGCACTTTGCCACCCTCTTAGTATGTCAAGGTGCACTCCCAATTGATAACAGAATTTTACCAAAGGGTGATTCATCATCCAGATGGAGCTGAAAGGTTACAGATAAAACATACAGAGAAAAGGAAGCAGATGGTCAGGTCATTGTCCTAATCTATGTGTTGAGAGGTTTCAGGGGCAAATGCCGAGGGTGGACTTTGGCTGGGTTTCTCACTGGGAGCTCTCAGAAAACAGTGCTTCCACCTGAGCCTGGGATAAGGTGTATCTAAGCACACAGACCACTGCATCACAGGCAGGCCAGGAACCTGAGGTTCCTGTGTGAAATGAGCAGAGCACAGACTTTCATGCAGATTCCCAGACTTAGGCATATGCATCTACAGGATATCAGGTTGTGGAGTTCACAGAAGGGTGACCAGTGGCAGAGGCAAAAGGTCATGGCAGACAGTGTGCATCACTGCATATATGAGTTACAACCAATTTTAGAAGGACCCGAACACCAAACACCAGTGAAAGCTGCAGGAGGCCACTGGATTTTCTAATCCCCTAGGAAATTCTAATGTACAGCCAAGTTTGAGGATCACTGCCTTCCAGAAAACTTGCTATTAGTCATCAAAATCTCCAGTTTCAAGAAAGCACTGTATAATATACTTTTTATACATAATATGTTTAATTTTCATGCTAATTGCTAGAGTAGAAAACATTAACCTTATTTAACAGGTCGTAACCTTGGACTTTAAAGTAAATGTCTTGCCTGGTCAGCTGAGTAGTGGAGATGAGTTCAAACTGAGTCCTCATTCAAAACTGAACTTTTCCTCATTGATGCAGCCTGTAATGCATATTGTTTTCTGTGCCATCATTCTATCCTCGTATAGGTTACATAATTTGTGAAACATTACTTTTGGGTATTCTCTCTGAGAAGGGCATTGCACAATGCTTTCTATCCATTTGGTAATACCTCTGGCTTTAGAGTTATAAGTGGATGTGTAGCTGAGGATATGATGTGGGTTCTTAAGACCTCCATTGCCTTGAAATAGCACCATAATGCCTCACCTCCTACTTTAATATCACTCTTTATGGATATTCTAAGTTGAAAACTTTTTGTGAATTAAAAAGAGATCCACTTACTCTGACATGTTAGTTTAAGCAATAAAATATTTGATCACAAATTTTACTGAAAAGATATGAGATCTAGAAGGTCTTAGACATACTCGAGTTAAGCCAGGTTTTATAGAGGTACCACCATATGCAAGGAGCCATGTCTTACATCAAGAAGTGCAATGTCTTATGTAAGAGACAACCCAACAGTTGTAAATCACGGTGTGTCAGAAACCATGCCAGATACTCTACAGGCAAAGTTCCTCAGAGCTGAGTTACAAGTTAGGGATCATTACTTCCAGTTTGCAAATAAGAAAACTGAGGAAAGAGAAGTTAAATTACTTGTCTGTAATCACATAGCTAATAAGTTATAAAACCTAAATATAATATGATGTATGTCAAGATAGTGGCAATAGATTGGATATGGTCATCTCTTATTTAAAGTAAGATCAAGAAAAGCTTCAAAAAACACTGACACCTGATCAGGTATCATTTGAAGTTTGAGAATTTGACAGACAAATTACGTAGCACATGCAAAATGTTAACATAATACATAATGTGTCTATTGTGTTACACAAAATTTTTCTGTGCCTTAATCTTAGTGATTCATCTTTAAGATTGATTATTTAACCACTAAGGTGCCAAGGTAAAATTAAATACATACTTGGTACACAACCATAACTTCTTTAAGAAGGCATGTTTTATTTTGGGTGAGTTGGGGGAAGGGTAGAACAATTTCTAGAGTAGGTACTAATACATCCTTTGATAAATACTTCCTAGTAAAAGACTCGGGATGCTCATGATTGAAGAGGCACTACAAGCCCACAGAGGAGCCAGTGTTCCAGTTAGCAGTACGAAATCCCAGGCTTCATTCCCATAATATCAGAGTCCAACCTAGATGCTACTTTGACTTTCAAACACACACTTCTAGTTAACACTCTCTGTCTACATCATAGTCAGCACTTACCACATGTTATTACACTTATTCATTTGTATAAATATTTTAGCCAATACACTGCAAACTGCTACAAGTCAAAGAATTGCATTCCACAGCACCTACATACAGTTTCTGAGACCAAATAGGCCCCCACTGTTTGATGTGGAACTAAATAGAAACAATTCTACTTCCTTACAGCAACCATCATCCAAAACTATGACAGCCTTTTAGTCTAGCCTGGAATGCCAAATCACTGCCTCACTCCAGAGAATCTACTCACATTTCCAGTAACTTGAACCAGAATGTGGTGGTAGGTGCCAAAATGGCCAGCTGTACTTCTCTATCCATTTTCCTTAGGCTTTTTAGGCCATATGGTTCTCACCATTCCTATAATGAGACTTCAGGATTAAGATTCAGAAGTCCATCATTTCAAGAATGCATAGCCCAGACACAGAGCTAAGACTGTTTTTTCTCAAGTTAACTTGGCACTGGATCATAGTGTGATGAATTTAGTATGTACGGCAGCAGGCATGGTGCTTTTTTAAAGCAAAGTGCCAGAAACCGAAGCCCATTGATTAAAAAAAAGTCAAAACTTTGCCAATTTTCTCCAAATATCATGAGAATAAACTATCATCCAATACAAGTAATTTCCCCCCATAAATAACAGCATGGAGCAAATCTATTGTATTCTCAACTCCTTTGAAAAAAACTAAAAGTAACCCCAGAAAGCTGATCTAATTATCCTGCATATATACAGAAACGTGTGAATATTAGAGTATGGCATTGGCTAATTGAACAGCTAAGAAAACTGGAGAAGTTTAAACAGGAGATTCCAAGAGTACATCAGCTGACAATGATGACATTAAAAAGATGTACTGATCTTTGCAGGACAGTTTGAAGCCCATAGAGCACTGCAAATGACAATAAGTGCATCAGATGTGCAGATAAAGGTTGAACATAAGGGAACTTTGCCTTCAAGCTTTTTATAATAATGCCATAAACTCAAGGAATTCTCTTTAAATTTTTCGAGGAAACACAGAATTGTTTAACTTTCTATCATCACACCTTTGATTACTATAAAAATGTCTCTACTCCTATCATGCTCTGGTAAACCTAATTATACAAGCATTTTTCAATTTATATTGGGAGCATTACCATTAAAAGTCTGGTTTTAGTTGTAAATATATGTAGCATTTTACTATCAAATGCAAATATTAGGCATGAAGCAAAATAAAATGGCATTGAAGCTAAACACTGATTTTCTGTTAAAGTTGCTATTAAGTTTAGATAGTTGAGAATTACATACCTGCACCGACAGAGTTTGAACACCGCCAACGCTGTCAAGCAAATTAAACATGGAGAGGCAAGCACTGACCATTGAGTGTGAGGGCGCAGTCTCCATCTGGGCATGAAATCCAAGCCTCTGACATACCATCAGATTTACTATGTTAGACTTTTCCTTTCAATCCAGACAAAGACATTTCATTGTTTTTTAAGGCAAAGTACTGTTTATTTGTGGTAGGGAAAGAAAGCTGAGCCATCAATGCCAATACTTCATTATACTTGACCTGTACTTCCATCTTTGTCCCACTTTCCTAGAAACATTAGAAGTTTAAAAAACTACTTTCTCTACCAGTGCCTCAAGTATGGGAGGTAAAAGCTGGTACTTAACACTACTAACAAAGAGGTATACTTAAAGTTCATGAAGAAAATATGAATGATGTGGCAAAGAAGGCTAATCTGGAAGTGTATATATCAAGGGATACATGGAATAGAAAAAATCTGCAGGAGATAAGATTGAATAAAAACCTACCACAAAAATCATACTAAGTTAGACTGTCTCATAATTGCAGACAAAGATTTGAAAACTAAAATTGAACTGGCTAAAATCAGAGGTACATTTTCAGATGAAAAAGGTTTCAAATTGTAGGACTGTCTCGAACACAAATATATTGGAAACATAAGGTATATTGAGGTTTTGACCAAGTTCAGTATAAAAATACAGTCATGATCAGTTAATAATATAAAGCAATATGGCTGCTGGGTGTTTGGCATCCTTAGTTTATTGCAAATCTTGTGATTTAGTGATTGTTTTCTAATAATATCATAGAAAATAATATCATGACAAATATATATGGAGACATAAAGATTGTTATGTCATTATTCAGTGCAGAGAAAAATAGATGTTAAATATCTAATAAACAGAATAAACTAAAACCTTTTAAGATTATTTAATAATGTAAAAATATACAAATAATAATATTAAGAAAATGTATGATCTTTTTAAAAAATCATATAGAGGAAAGATTAAGATGAACCTCAAGTTAGCAGAAACTAATATTGAAAAATGAGAACATTTGTAATTTTAATTTTATTCTTTGTATTTCCTGTACTTTCCAAATATTTAAAAAAATTTTGTAATAAAAGATACATTTTATAAGTTTTAAAATCATAATCTAAAAAAACAGAAATTACCTTTTTCTCATACAGAGGCAGGATTTTATCTAATTTTCTCTAATTTCAGAGTATCCTTACTATTTCTTGGAAGAAATTCCCAATTCTTATGTTTCTCAATATTTTCTCAAAGAATTTACTTTTGTGTTTATTAAGAAAAAGAAATCGATCTCATGGGTAGTGTGGAATTAAAATACGTCACCTGGGTCTCTAGAAAAGAACTACCAGCTCTAAGGAGATGGGGGATAGAAGAAGGGACTGAGAAATTCTTTTCATCACAAGTTTACTCTTGAAGAAACACATGAGCTACATAATAGCTGCAAAAAGTAAACTGGTTTCAATGTGGTTAAAAATTAATAATTTCAGCGTCTTTTTATGTGACAGAACATTGGCCAGGCTGCATCTGTTTAAAAGGGGGCCACAAGAAGGACTGTGATCCCCAAATATCTTTCAGTTCCAACCCAGTTAGGAGCTATCTACTGATCCTCGATTGAGTGTCTGATGCGGGCACAGGGGGAAACACCTTTTCATTGCTTGAAGTTATCAGAAATAGCTATGTTTTAATTGTAATTATGTAAATGCAACTGGGAGACTTAAGGGTCGAGGGAACAATTCTCACAATTAAACATGAATAAACAATTTTCTGGATCCACTTTAGTCTGACAATGAACAGCCCAGTGGAGTACATAAGCTGTGAATGTCATCTTGTCCCCGTGGTGGTTTTCTCTCACACCCAAAAGACTCGAAGCTTCATGAATCTGTTTTGGTTCTATCCAATTTCAACTCAGCTGGCCTGGAGATGTCACTAATTCAACTGTGTGTGCCACCCGGCTGAAGTGGACAGCGTAATAGAGCTGTAGCTGTGCTGAGAATGTCCTTTCTCCGATAGGTTCCAGTTGTGCAGTCTCATCTATGATTTATATAGCCGGTTATCCATGGTTTAGTAATAATTCACCTGTTTTTATGATGCCAGGGGAATAAAAAAATGCCTTGGGATCTGTTCATACCTTCCAGCTCCACTTTAGATATTTCTTATCGCTGTCAGAAATACTGTGCTCCGCGTTATACAAGTCTTGACTAAGAATGTTTCTTAAAGAAAAGACAAAGTTCAGTTCAGATAAAACCAAAGCGTGATCCATAGGTGAAAGGTTTTTAAAAACAGACTGAGATCCAACTCTTTTCATAACAGAGATGTAACACTACTATTCTGTTGACTCGAGACTGCTAAGCTTGACATAAATTGCCTTCATGCTCTAGCCTTTCCTATACCTACCATCAAATATCTTGCAACATTTTGCTTCCCAGGTTATGCTCCAGCCACACTAAGTTTCTTGTAATTCTTCAAGTCTCTGTGCTCTCTGAGACACACTGTTATTGCTTTCGATTTCTCTCTGGTTAGTCATGATCTCTGCATCTCCCCTATGTAACCCCAGACTTCCTCTGAATACTTCCTACTCACCAACCAACACTCAGGCTGTAAAGTAATAAATACCCCATTCAAAAGAAAAATCTGGATATGTCCAAGATCCACCAGTCTTAGACTCTCTTAAACAATTTAGCTGATTAAATGATCTTTCTTTAAATATGTTAATAATGCAATAAACTTGTCATGCATTACTGACCAGAGATAAACCACCCTGGCATGGTCACTGACAAAGCCAGAATAGACAGACAATTTGGTACATGCTCACAGTGTAGAAGCACATGTACTAAAGAAAGAAGGTATTGACCTTTATATTTTCTATGGCTGTCTGAGCATAATAAATTCATCAGAGAAATTTAAAAACACTACAATTGATTATTTCCATATTAGTGGTGTGAAATGCTCCATGGACCAGAGAAATAACCATAATTGATGAAAATTATGTTTAAAAAAACTAAGGTCTCCAAAAGTTGTTCCAAAGTCATGCAGCAAATTATGAAACGCATATCCAAGAAAATATATCAAATCTCAGGAAAGAAAGTAAGAATCTATTGCATTTAACATCATTTCCTGCTCCTTCCTGGCCTGGACCTAGACAGCATGGTGAAAGCACAATCTTGACACATGTGACCAAGAAGATTGCACTCCCTTTCCCCAAGCTCATGGTGAAAAACTACATTATTTTCACAGAATGGACAAGCTACCAGTATCTCTCATAATCCCAGTATCTCTCATAATCTATATTTACTGTGATTAAATTCCAGACAAGAACAGCCAAGGGATTTGGACTCCCTTTCTTCACCCAGTTATTTCTTATAGAAAGACAGTACCTCATCTGTGATAGAGAATACAGAGGCTCCTGCTCACTGGTAGAAGAGAGGTTTCGTGCTTGGAGAACAAGCCAAGAAGGCCTAATGCTACCACATGTCTCCCATGTGCTTGTAAAGGAGGAATGCCACTCTAGAAAAAAAAAGGACACTGTCCCACACAGAGCCCTGGAGCAGTGGCTCGGACACTTTGCCCAGGTTGAGAAGTAAACCACGAGAACAGAGAGCTCTGAAGTTCCCACCAAAAGAACTGACTTTATCTGAAGCAATGTGGGACAGTTAAAGCCTGAAATGTCTCAAAAACAATGGAGAAGTTGGTGGTGAAAAAGTAAGAGAAGGATGGTAAACAATAGGCCAACTGGTTTACCATAGAGGACCAGAGAAAGGACTGCTAGGCAGAGTCCCCCTGGGGTAATAACTAATCTCAGACTGGTCTTAAAAACTAAACACACATGCCCTGGCTGGTGTAGCTCAGTGGATTGAGCAAGGGCCTGTGAAGCAAAAGGTTGCTGGTTCGATTCCCAGTCAGGGCACATGCCTGGGTTGTAGGCCAGGTCCCCAGTAGGGGACACATGAGAGGCAACCATACAATGATGTTTCTCTCCCACTCTTTCTCCTTCCCTTCCCCTCTCTCTAAAAATAAATGAATAAAATATTTTTAAAAAACTAAACACGCAAAACAAAAAAAACCCTTGAATTTAATTGGATCAGACTTGCTTCAGGGCATTGTCAAAACAATCTTATAATCAGACAGCAATTAGTAGAGCATAACAGCTGAGTTGATGCCAATAGAGGCAGCTGGCTTAACAGAGTGATCAAATCAAGAGACAAAGAGAACTCTGCTAAAGAGCCACCACCCCAGTGTGACTGCACTGGCAAGGTTTCCCCCTCTGAGCAGACATATCAGAGGCTCTGCCCGTGGGGCAAATAGACCTCATAAAGGTAGTCAAACAAAGTCTCTAAACAAATAAACAAGCAAAGAGCAACAAGCTGTAGAGTAGAGAAAAGACTCTATACAATTTGTTTTCTGGTGTTCGATTAATAATTATGAGCTGTGTAAAGAAACAGGAAAATATGAGCAGTATACAAAGGGAAAAAAGCAGGAAACAGAAATTGTCTGTAAAAGAGCCCAGACTTTGGATGTAACAAAGACATCAAGTTAACCAATAAAAATATATTTGGAAACCTATAGAACACCAAGCTTAACAAAGCAAACAAAGATATCACAACAATGTTTCACTAAAAAAGAGAATAATAATAAACAAATATTATATAATTAACAGAAATTAAATTATGCAATCATAACAAAAGAACCAACTGAACATCTTGAAACTGAAAAGCACAATAACTGAAATAAAAAATTTCACTAGAGGGGCTTCACAATAAATTTAAACTGAGAGAAGAAAAAAACAACAACAACCTTAACAATAATTAGCAGAGATTTTGCAATCCAAAGAACAGAGAAAAAAAAGAATAAAAAAAAAAGAAAGTGGGACATTATTAAATATACCAATATATGCCCAATGAGAGTACCAGAAGTAAATAGTGAGAAAAGAGCAGAAAATATTCAAAGGAATAATGGGAGTCAGCTTCCCATATTTGAAGAAAATCTTTAATCTACACAGCTAAGAGCTAAATAAACTCCAAAGAGAGTAAATACAAAGTAATTCCCAGCCAGACACATTATATTGAAAGTAACAAGAAAGAAGAGACTGGTCATGTAAAAGGGAACTCCAATAAGATTAACAGCTATTTCTTCACCAGAAACATGGAAGTCAGAATGCGGTAGAAGGAGATATCCAAAGTGCTAAATTAGCTAATTAATTAATTAACCAAGAATATTATATCCAGCAAAAATATGATTTAGGAATAAATAAAGACTTTCTGAGATAAATGAAAACGGAGAGAATTTATCTCTAGCAGACATGACTCACAATAAATATTAAAGAAAGCTTTTAAGACTGAGAACAAGCGGCCTAGATAGACATTAGAATACATGTACTACACACACACACAGAGGCACAACTAAAATAATTATGGAATTATTAAATACAACACAACACAAATATGTATTTCTTTACATTTCTTCTTGACAGTAACTTACAAAGTAATTTAGTAAAACAATATGACTATAATTGTATTGTTGGGATTATAGTATTGAAATATATTTGATAAGAATAGCAAAAATGAGGTAGGAAAAAGCACAGATGCATTGGAGTAAGAAAATGACATCAAATAATAACTTGAATCCAAAATATAAATAAAACATAAAGGGAACCAGAAATTAAAATAAGGTTAATTTAACAAACTCTCTAAGTACATTAAGTACTCCTTTTTATCCCCAAATTTCTTTAAAAAATAAAAGAAAATAAAGTAATTATTGTAACAACAGATTGTTGGTTTTGGAGCATTTATAAATGTAAAATGTATAATGATAATAAAAATGGTGAAGAAGGAATAATGTTATACAAAAGTAATTTTCTCTGTCTCATCAGAATTAATTTAAGTCAAAGTGTATTTTGATAAGGAAACTATGTATGATAAATCCTAGAGCAATCACTAAGAAAATAACTCAAAAAGTATAAAGAAACACACATCACATTATAAAAAACACATACACAAATTAAAATTAAATATACTAGAAAGTATTTACTTAATACAAAGAAGCATAGAGGATTAAAAGAATAATGGAGGATTAAAAGAATAGAAGACTAAAAAACATAAGATTTATTGAAAGCAAAAGTAAAATGGCAGACATAAATCCAACTATATAAATAATAGTATTACATGTGATTGTATTATAAATTTAATCAAAGGACAGAAATTTTCAGATTGGATATAAACTAAGATATATATATATATATATATATATATACATATATATATATATATATATATATATATATATATATATGCTGTCCACCGGAGACACACTTTATCCTCAAAGATAGAAATAGGTTGAAAGTAAAGATATAAAAAGATACATAATGCAAATAGCAACTATAAGAAAGCTGTTGTGGCTATACTAATACCAGACAAAATAGACTTAAAATGTTACCAGAGATAAAGAGAGATATATTACAATGATAAAGTGACAATCAATCAGGAAAATGTAATAATTATAAGTATAATGTGCACTTAATAATAGAGCCCCAAAACACATAAAGAATAATTGATGGGATTGAAAGGAAAATAGATAATAAATAATAAAAATTGGAGACTACCATAGCCAGTTTCCATAAAGAACAGAATTAATTGGAAGATCAAAAAGGAGATAAAAGACTTGAACAATCTTATAAACCATTTAGACTTAACGAACATTTGTAGAACACTCCACCAAAAACTAACAGAACACAAATTATTCTCAAGTGCACATACAATATCTCTCATTGGAGACTGTAAGCTGGCCTTAAAAGAAATCTCAATAACTTTAAAAGGATTAAAGTCATACTTAATATAGTAGCTGACTATAATGGAAAGCAATTTAAAAATCAATAATAAAAATTTAGAAAATTCACAAATGTGGAAATTAAGAAACACTTCTAAATAACCAATGGGTCAGAGATGATATTACAAGAGAACATAAACTATTAAGGATACAAATGACAAATGTGGGATGCAACAGAAATTATGTAGAGAAAGAAAAGTTATAGCCATAAATGCTGTATTAAAAAATAGAAAAAGAAATATGTGAAATCAATAATCTAGTCTTGGGAGTACCTGCCTAGTTGCTAGATTGATTTCACATTAAGACTTCAAATTAAGCATCTTTTAAAATTATGATTGGTTTAAGTAACAAAAAATATCCTTAAAGAGAACTGGAGTTGTAAGAGATAGTATTCTAGCCAGCAACCAGTTAATGATTATTTCAAAATTAAAAAAATAAATATAACAAGTTAAAACTTATTTCTGCTTAAAAAGAGATGTTTTCTTACCTAGCTATCCAATATTCCAGATTCCCCAAAATGAAAAATATTTGTATACAAATGAGTTTTCTATGACTTAACAAAAACATATGGCATAAAATGGATGTTACCTAATTCAGAAATCACTTAATAAAGCCAACTATATTTTCAAATTAAAATAATAATAATAACAATAACCTAGTGTTCTACCTTAAAACACTGGAAGCCTGCCTGGTGTGGCTCAGTGAGTTGAGTACCAGCCTGCGAACCAAGTTTGATTCCAGGTTAGGGAACATGCCCAAGTAGTAAGCCAGATAGCTTGTTGGGGGCATGTGAGAGGCAATGGATCAATGTGTCTCTCACACATTGGTGTTTCTCACCCCTCCCTCTCTCTCCCTTTCTGTCTCTTCAAGAATAAATAAATAAATATTTTTTAAAAACACTGGAGAAAAAAAAGCAGACTAAACTTACAGCAAGCAGAAGGAAGGAAATATAAACTTATGATAAAAATTAATGACAAATAAATTGTATAAACAATAAAGGAAATAAACAAATCTGAACTTAAGACTTTTAAGAAATTAATAAAATTGAAAAATTTTTAGTTAGGCTAAAAAAGAGAGGGGAAAACTGAAATTACTAAATTCAGGAATTAAAGTGGAAATATCACCCATGACCATTATATGGCAACACATTCATTTGGTAAGTTATAAAAGTAGACAAATCTCTAGAAAAACACTAAGTAGAAAAATAATAAGAAGAAGAAAATCTGAACAGACCTTTAATAATTAAGGTGATTAAATTAGTGTTTTTAAAACTTACTTATGGAAAAAATCCCAGGCCCAGATAGCTTCACTTATAAATTCTATCAAACTTTTAAAGAAGAATCATACCAATTCTTCAGAAACACACACACACAAAAGAGGAAAACAGATTTTCTAACTCATTCTATGAGGTCACTATCACACTGAAGCCAAAACCAGACATAAACATCATAAGAAAACCATAGAGCAATATCTATCATGAATAAAGACAGAAGTCCTCAACAAGATACTAGTCAATATAATCCAGCAATATAGAAAAATTATCATGTATCATGGCCAAGTATGATTTATACTAAGAATATAATGTTGATTTAACATCCAAAATTTAATTAGTATAATACATCACATAAATATAAATAGGAAAAAAATCACACATATTTATCTTAATAGCCACAAAAAAAGCTTTGATAAATTCCAATATCCCAATGGGAAAAAACATTTTAAAAGGCAGGACTAAAAGATAACTCCTGTAACCTGATAAAGGGCATTTGAAGACATCTACAGGTAGTATCATATTAAATAAAAAAGACCAACTTTTTGAAGACTAAATGCATTATTCCTTATAGTAGGAACTAGACAAGGATATCTACTCCCACTGCTTCAATTCAATTCACATTTCCTGATTTCAAAACTTACTACAAAACTACAGTAGTCAACAATATGGAACAGGAATAAGGATTAAAGTAAACATAAGAGAAATAGAATTGAGAGTCCACATAAAAACTTTTGCTTTGATTCTCACACAAAGTAAATCTAAGGCCTAAACATAAAAGATAACGCTATAAAATTCTTAAGAGAAAACGTTAATATGAAAGTTGGTATCCTTGGATTAGTCATGATTCTTTGTTATGACAACAAAAGAACAAATCAGTACACACACACACACACACACACACACACACACAAGTAAATTGGACTTGATCAACTTCAGGTTATTTTCCTTTGAAGGATACTATCAAGAAAACAAAAATACAATCTACATCATGGGAAAGTATTTGCAAATTATGTACATATGTGTGTGATAAGTGACAGACACTGTATATAGAATATATAAATTTTATAAGTCAATAATAAAAACTAACCCAATGAAAAAGTTGACAAACCTGAATCTAAAGAGACACTTCTCCGAAGAAGTTAACAAATGACCAATAAACCCACACAAAGATCGTAAACATAATCAGATATCAGAGAAATACAAATCAAATCACAGTGAAATTCTACCTAACATCCACTAGGATGGCTATAAAGAAAAGACAGACAATAACAAATGTTAGTGTAGATGTGAAGAAAGTGGAATTCTTGTATTTTTCCAGTGAGAATGTAAAATGATACAGCTTCTTTGGAAAACAGTCCTGAAGTTCCTCAAAAAGTCTTAACATAGAGTTACCATATAACCAAATCCTACTACCAGCTATCTAAGAGAAGTGAAACTTTTATCTCTACAAAAGTTTTACACTAATGTCCATAGAACCATTATTCAAATAGCCAAAAAGTGGAAACAACCCAAATGTACATCAAATGATGAATAAATAAAAAAAATGTTTTACATCCACACAATGAAATATTTTTCAGCAACAAACATTGAATGAAATATTGGTACTGATGCACGCTACAAAATGGGTGAGCCTTGAAAACATTATGAGAGGTAAGAAGGCCATTCACAAAGGTGCACACATTTATTGGTTCACAACCCCCTCTGCACACACACACAGAGTGCAAGGAGAAACCCAAGAAAGGCCAGTCACTCCAGATTAGTAGGTGGTAGATTTAATAAGCAAGGGAACTTATAAGTCCTTTCCTGGGCAGTCACAAGATGAACAGATCTCTCACCCACTAGCCAGAATCTTAAAAGTTTACACAGAGGACTTAAATGGGTCCAGTCACATATACCATCCAGAAGGTCTCAACAACACCTGACTCTCTCAAAGCTATGTCTGCCCTTGAAATAGTTCCTACTGTGGTAATAGTGAGAACATACATTCCCAAGAAGGGCTGGTGAAGAGCCCCTGATTCCCCAGGTGCAGCTCAAGGATCAACCAGAAGTCACTTCCTCTCGGTGACCTCTCTTCCATTTATATGAAATGTTCAGGAGAGGCAAATCTGTCTAGATAGAAAGTAGGCTAGTGTTTGCTTAGGGATGGAAGTAGGGAGTTGAACAAAGTGGTGAGGGACTACTGAAAGATACTGGATTTCATCTGAGGTTGATGAAAACATCTTAAACTTGATTGTGGTTGATGGATTTAGTAAATAAGTGAATATCTACTAGAAACCATTCAATTGTACTGTTTTAGTGGGCAAGTTGTGGGGTATATGACTTATGTCTCAATAAAGCTGTTTTTTTTAACCACTGTTATTTCCTATGGCCATATGTGCAATAGCTAGAACATCTTCCAGCACTTGAACAGTCAAAACAACAAAAAGTTCTGAGATCATTGAGACAGAGACTTAAAACCTAGGATTTGACATTGTTTCAGTGTGTGCAGAATAGTATCACTAGAGAAGACATTTCCAACAAGCAATTTGTTCTGTTTGAAACTTACAACAGAAATTTGACAAAATCTCTAAGAATTAATGTTTGAATTATTGAACAGCTTATGGGTAGAGTGCTTTTCTTTTGAGCCTATCTTCATTATTAGCTTTTAAATATAGAATGTTTTGTAGTTACTGAATTACCTTTTGTTTTACCTACTGATTGTCCTAGCAGAAAATATGTTAATAAAATTAGGTGAAGAGTGTTTGGAGAGAAAAAGATATGTGTAATTTTTTAAAGAAAAACACAACCTCGATAGAATTTATAAACTGTTGAGATTTTTTTTTTTACTCAGAAGTATAGTTTCTGAGAGTAAGCTCAATTAATTTAGCAATTAGAAAGATTTTTTGGGGGGGTATGAATATAAGAAAAACCTTAATAAATAAAAAATAATAAATATAACCTGTTGAAGTCAACTTAATTTTTAAAAGTATGTAAGAAAAGCTTTTTATTAAAATATATTTCTTTCTCATTATATAAATAATATATTCAGGTTAAATAATATCCCTTTCAAACTACTAAACCCACTTGAAAATGGGTCTTTTATCTCATACCTACCTATGTAATTTTTTACTCCTAAGGAAAAAAGTATCAAAATATCCTTTTTTGTTTTCTGCCTTTGTAGCCTTTGTATAAATATTATTCAATATGTATGTGATTAATATATTATTGTTTACAATTTTAAAATCCTTTCCTATGCTTTTAATTTAAATATGTGAATTTTATTCTATTTATAAATCTCGTAAATTTTAACGATCAATCACTTTTAAAAGGGATTGTATTCATTTAAATGTACTTAAACATTTAATCCTGCATTTATAAATTTAGTATGTTGTATTTTACTTTTAAGTACCTTAATTGTCCAATAAACAAACCTTCCCATGTACTTATGTAGTTCGTATAAATATATGGATTTCAATTTATAATACAGTCAATCTTAATTTCTTATTAAAATACAAGTGTTTTTTACAAATATAGAAAAATCTCATTCTTTTATTTAAAAAATTCACAATTACTATGATAAAGTTTTCATTGGAATCACAGCTTAATCTCTTAGAAACCTTAAATTGTCAAATTATACACTTAAAATGCCAAATTCTTTTAAATTTTACAAGTGCTCACACCACCAAACATGCACAGATTATTTCCAAATATAACACAAAGCTATAAATACTATGAATTTAATTTAAACTAATGTGAAATCTTCCCAAAATTAAATGTGATCACTCACAAAAGACACAATACTGTGTTTTCAAGCAGTTCAGGTTTATCATCCAGTTTAGTTTGGCAGTTTCCTTCTCTAACACATGTGGGTTTGCTTCTGATCTAGCTGACCCTGCATGTCAGCCACAGAGCTGGACTGCACTGCTGGGGCAGACATGCAGGGCTGCTACTCTTACCTCCGTAAGAGACAAACAGGTCTCCCTCCTAGTCTCACTAAGCCATTATGTCCTTAAAATAGAGTGGTCTCTCAACCCACATGGCTGGAACAAAATGTACACATTATCTAATTCCCAAGCACAATTATGTTCTTAACCTATTATAGTTTCCATTCCTTGATTGAATTTAACTAATCTACTTACTTTAGATCCATGTCTGGAAAAGCCAGAACTCTTTGTAAATATCGATAGGTATTGAAATGACTTACAAGATAATTATGAATGTCTCTCATGGCCTTGCCTATCTGTACATTTATAACACTAAAATCATGTTAAAAACAATGAGTATTTTCCCTTTCCTCACATCATTATGACCTTTTATTATACATTTATTTGACAAATCCTTTAAAAGAACCTGCTAAGCCCTAGGCAATTATCATGTCATGTTCTAAGTATGTATCCATATGTCACTTTACAGCATACCCGCCAGGTTTCAGTCACTTTGTAAGCAGCACAATGCTTGGCAGGCAGTAGGCACTGAAACACAGAGGAATTAAGAACTGTGTGGTGTACATGCCTTCTCTTACTCCTTTACCCTCTCTTCTCAACGTCAAACAGAAACGACAACCTTTGTCCAAGACGGAACAGTTCCTGAATCATAGGGTCATACCTATAAAGTGCTTAGCATATTTCTTAGCCCATATGAGTTGTTTTTAAAGTGTTAGCTGTTTTGATAACACAAAAAACAATGGAACACAGTTGTCCCTATTTTCAAATAATTTATAGACTTAAGTGAATTAATGTTAAATTTGGAAAATTCATTCAGTAGCATCTATTGAGGCTCTAATGCTCACTGTCCATGGTACTGGAGACTCAGAGATGAAAGAAATGGTTTTTGCCTCAAAAGATTCCTTCCCAGTGTCCTCTGATCAGAAATCTTCCTGTAAAAGACAAATACCATATGACCTCACCTTTAACAGGAACCTAAGCAACAAAACAAACAAGCAGGCAAAATATAACCAAAGACATTGAAATAGAAAACAGGATGACAGTAACCAGAGGGGAGAGGGGAGGGAATCTCAGGGGAAAAAGGGAAGGGATTATAGGAACAAGTATAAAGGACACATGGACAAAAACTAAGGGGGGTGGAAATGGGAGGGAGGTGGGGAGCACTGGGGGGGGGGTGGACTGGGATGGGAGTAAAAGACAGAAAACTGTACTTGAACAACAATTAAAATAAAAAATAAAGGAAAAAATCTTTAAAAAACCCAATTTACTGGGTCTAAAATTCAAGCATTATAAAGTATTTTTGTCTGAGGGAATGCTACTGCATAAAATAAAAATCAAGCTCCTAACAAAAAAAAAAGAGAGAGAGAGAAATCTTCCCTATCTCCCCACAGCCTACAGTTTACTTGGAATACAAAGAAAGCACACTGGAGAGCACTCCTGTTTGTAAGCCTACGTTGCATAAGTCTCTTGTGTAAAACCGACAGCTGCCTGAATCCTTCTGGGCATGGCTCATGCTGTCCTCTCTGCCTCGATTACAACTTTATCTACACCAATTTAAATCTTCAACACATAGACAAACACTAAGGTGGGTGGAAATGGGAGGCAGGTGGGGAGCACTGAGGGAGGGTGGACTGGGATGGGAGTAAAAGACAGAAAACTGTACTTGAACAACAATTAAAATAAAAATAAAAAAAAATCTGAATAAAGGGCAACTTGAAATTTTATCTTTTGATCTAACATAATCTTTTCTTTCAGTGAACCTCCTATAGCACTACCCATCTTTCTAGTAGCACTTCATTTATCCTGTCTTGCATTATGGATATTTGTTCTCTTGTGAAGTTGCTTTACTTGACCTTATTTCCTTGTGTTTTATTGATTTTTGCAACCTCCAGGAGACCTCCATGGTACCTTGAATATTATATTACTCAATAAATATTTTTAAATAAATAAGCTGAATTGTTTCTTTGGAGTGACTTTTTTGATATGTACAGCAAATCTATCAGTCAACTTAATGAAAACTAGTTGTAACAAAACAAATCAGTGTAGTAAACCATCATTTGACTTCTTAGTACAGGTTGTATCTGTGTGTGTGTGTGTGTTCTCCATCTTCTGCTTCTCCTTCAACCCAGGCCTGCCTTAAAAAAATGTTGATGTGGATACTTGAACTCCAAAAAATAGAGACAAAAAATAGAGACAATAGAGATAATGTAAAAATCATTTCAAAAGATAAAAATGAATGAACACTGTTGAGCATTATGCTTCAAATCTCTGTTATATTTAATTAAAGTGGAGCCATCATTTTGAAGCCCCTTGATTTTGACACAATACACTTATAAATGAGAAATATATAGATGTGTGAAGCAAATGGTTTTGTTAAGGCCATTGTTAATTTACCTAATGGTAGCCTATGAATATCTATTTTTTTGTTTTCCAATTCAAAATAAGTTTTACTGAAGTAAAGGACATTCACAGAGGAAACAATAAAATGCTGAACATAACCTAGTTTACCTGCATAAAAAGCACGTAGAAAGCACGCTTTGAGCTGTGTTGTAACCTGAAATATAAAATGCACATATATCTCCTGTTCTGCGAAACTGCTACATGATACTTGTACTGTGACAATAACAAAATAGGGTAAGCACTTAGCCCATTTTCTTTTCTTAAGTGGCATGGTTTCTAGCAGCTCCCCTCTACAGTTCCTTCAGAAATATTTACTGTACAGGAGAGCGTTATATGCTCTTTGATGATTTAAGAATATAGATAAAAGACAACATGGAGATGAAGGAAGTGCAAAAATATGCACAGAGAAAAAATGACATGTAAAATGTTAACCCCTAGGAAGACTGCATTATTTTAGAACACATGATGCACAGTTAAAGCTCAGCAAATCTCTGATAACATCTCTCTCTCCTCCACCACTCCACACATCAGGATTTAAGAATATAGCAATAAGTATCCTTCAGCACAGCTTGGCACACCAAAGATGAAATTGTTTTCTGAGTGAGTCCTCATCTGGAGTTACTGTACGTCTCTTGAAGCAAAAAAAGCAAGAGGTTGGCTGAAAAGTAAAGTGAGAAGTATTTGAGTGTTGATGGAAGGAATGTCTCTCTCTGTGCTTTGAACTTAGTCCAGAAATCCCTTAGAACTCAATGTGTTTTAAACGTAATAGAGGTTAAATAGACAGCTGTTATATAGTGCTCAATCTATGACTCAAACACATTGTGGTTTCCAGTGAGACAGCTGTTTTCTGACTCCTTCAAAAGTTCTAAAATAAATTAAAGGAAAAGTGAAGCCCAGATGATTGCTACGTGGAAAGAACGTGTGAAACAATTAAGCTATTAAAGGAAGAAGTATGGGGAGGAGAGAAGTATCCACCATATGTTGGAAATGGTGACAGAAGAACAACATCTAATACAACAAAAAAATACAATGAACATGTGGTTTTGTTATGTGATTACCAGGGAATTTAACGTGTTCACTGCTTTATTGCCCAGCCCCTAGCCAGATGCCTGCCATATAATGAATAATGAATAGGTGAGTGTTCCAGAATCTGGAATACCAGGCACTATTTCTGGGTTATTCTCAAATGTTTATACCTCAAGTTATATAAATAAAATGCAAGCCAAAAAAAATTATATAGTTCCCATAAGATATTTTGCCATAACCTATGTGGAATCTGTATTGACAAGAGCGTTATAGCTTGAAAAAAAAATATGGACTGATACAAATAGGAGTGTTCCTCCAAAAACCTGTTTAGAAATGGAGGGGAAAATAACAATGACTTATTCTGTACCATTTATTTTGTATGTATTTTTTCATTTAATATATACAATATTTCTATAAGCTAGGTATCATTATCTATTTCATTGGTGAAGAAGCTAAGACTTAAAGGACTTAAATTACTTCTTCAAAGTAAAAATGTGAAAAATATGACAATTTTAACTTTAAAGCTCATTAATGTATGACTCCAAAACTCCGTGCTATTTAAACATTGCACTACAGACTACAGAGACAAAACAAATCAACAAATCAAAGAAACTATCCCTGGCAGGCAAATATTAACAGATTATTTGCCTTGGTGTGTTTTCTATTTTAAAGCAGCAATACTTTAGAGTACCTACAAAATGTTACTAAATCGGTGAGTATATTAAGGAATTGCACTGCACTCTCCAGCACATACAAATTAGATCTTGCCCAGTTTTCAAATTGTTTTCATGTGAACATGTGTAGCAGAATGTATTTTCCAAAGATAGATAGACACTTAGATGAATAGATGGTAGGTATATAGGTAGGTAAGTAGATAGATCCTATCCAGTCTGTTCTTCCTACCATGCAATGTTGACACATTTCCATCAAGAGGCGAGTTCTGTTTTTCTCCTCTTAAACATTAATGTAGGTGAAATTTTTAAGTGTCTCAGCAAACAGTGTGGCAGAAATAATGCTATGTAATCCCCAAGGAGAGGTAAAAATGACAAGATGGCTTCCATCTTACTATCTCAGGATATTTGCCCTGGAAACCTCAGCCACACGGAGAAGTCCCATGCAGGTGTGTTTAGCAACACTGCATGCCTATTCAGATGATTCCAGCCCCCAGACTTTGATTCTTCCTGCTCATACTCTAGATATCATGGATGAGAAAGAAGTTATCCCTGAAGTGCACTGCCTGAATTCCAGAAACCCCAAGGGATAAAAAGTGTTTATTGTTGTTTTAAGCCAGTAATATTCAGAGTAATTTGTTATGAACAACATAGAAGAGATACCAAGTTTTTCATAAAGCATAACTTTCCATGAATAAAATCTTACTATGGAAATATTAGATGTTCAGACACTCCCAAAATGTCTCTAGATACGTTGGCCAAGCCTACCTTTGAACCTAGATGGACAAGCTTGTTATATAATAAAACTATGCTATGGAAATGGGGATAACATATCACAATAGAGAACATATGGGCTATCTGATCAGACTCCCTAAATCCAAATCTTAGCTCTACCACTAACTGGATGGACAAGCTTGAGGCACTTGCTTCACTTCTATGCATTCCACTTTGTCATCTATACAGTGGGGTTAACATAGTAACTACACTTACTGTGATAGTTCACTCCCTCTATCATAGCTATAAATCACTCCTACCTTCTAAATCCTAATTTTTAAGTGCCACACATGTATCTTGTGCTAATGCATATGTGTGGGGAGGGAGTATATATTTAAACCACAAGGACAGGGTGAGTGGAAGAGTTGCAGTATAGTAGCCATAAAAATGTGCTTCCCTGCTGTATGGAGCATAAAAGACCAACAGCTCAGCTGCAGCACTCAAATCCATCTCTGCATTCACTCAGGGGTCACATTTCCCATGAGCAGGTGCCCCTGGCTAAGGAGTGAGCTTCTGAGGAATTCTGATGCAGGTCCTGTCCTGGGAGATATGGGACTTCTCTGAAGGGTGACTTTGGCTTGATAATCCCACAAGTTCACTGAACTTACTAAGAACTGCATTGCTGTCTGAAATCTTTCATTCACCCTTCCATCCTTCCCTGTCTCCCTCAAAGGTATCACACCTGCGAAATGGTCTAACAGTGTCCCAACCTCCATCAGGCCCTTCATTTTTCCTCACAGGCATTTCCTATAAGAAGCAATATATTTCTGATGCATCACTTGGTGTCTGCAACTTTGATGATCTCAAATTAATAGTCAGTAAGAAAGGTTAGAAATCTTTGGAAAAAGGAAAAAATACAGAGTCTTAATTCACTTTTAGAAAGCTAAAATCTAAAAGCCTACATAAAAATGACAACAAGATACAAACCAGTTCAAGACACAAAACCATTGAAATGTGCACAAATTAGAGCCATGACGTATCAGGAAAGATGGCGCTTGGGATGTTGTGGGAGGAACACTGTCCTGTAGAATTCTCATGGCCATTGTGGATGAGAAATAAGTCACCCGGACACAATCTTGCTGGTCTGGTGGGAAAGGGGGAGGCGATTCCCCCTAGTGGAGAATGCCCCAAGCACTTCTCCCAAATGGCTTTTATTGGGAATGGTATGTGTAGGTGTACACAGCATACATGGGTAGATCATCAATTAATGTGAAAAGGCTATAGTCATACAAAAATAAGTATTATCTAGAGATAACAACTGAAGGAACACAGAGATTTGTTAAAGGTCAGGGTCTGTGAGACGTGCTGACACCAGAGGATCCAGAAGACATGTTTTGTGAGATAAGGAGTTTACTCCTTATGCCTTGAACTTAAACATCTGGTTTATATCTACAGGACTATACTAAGCAGAGTAAGCTTAAAGGATAAAACGTACATTTCAGGCCTGATTCCCATGGAAATCTTCAGTGTTAGAGTCGGGTCATGTCTGCCACCTGCGTTACCTGGTTTTCTGGGGAGACTTACTAGCCCCTTTCAGAGCCTGCTCTCATTGGGCTTCAGTCTCTGAAACCACACAAAGTGGTCCCCAACAGGATGTGCCTGAAGCAGGACCATTGGTTGAAAATCTAAATGAGAAGATTTTGTATAAGCAGATTCCATCTCCACCTCTTGCAACAAAAATACCCATCTCTGTCCCCAGAGGAGAGCATGGCACAAGGCATTTAATTGAGAATGAAGGAGATAAGACATTTTAGAAATGATCTTTATTTATCTGCTCAAATTAACAAGTTTTTACCTACAGTGAAAAAAAAAGGAGAGAGATGGAGGGACAGAACAAAGCAGGAAAAAAGAGAGCGGAGAGGGGGCAGAGGGAGAGAAGAGGAAGGCAGGGAGAGAGGGAAGAAAGTTAAACAGAAGGATGGAATACTCCAAGGTTCTAAGTTTGGCAGATTCAACAAATAAGAATACAGAATATATTCACATATTAAATCAATGATAGTCTTTTAGTATAAATTGTTACATGCAATATTTGGGAAATATTTTTGTGAAAAAATACTTGTTATTTATCTGAAATTCAATTTTAACTGGGTGTTCTGTATTCTACTTGCAGCTTCACAAGGTACACCACTGAAAAATTTCAAAATATCAAAAATAAAGAGAACACTTTAAAATCTTCCTGAGAGAAATATGTAATTGGGAACAGGAACAGCATCTGATGTTCCAAAAGCAATCACAAGAGATTTTTTTAATTGAGTTATTTCTTTAAAATTCTATGGGAAAAATTATTTTCATCCTAGAACTCTATGCCCAAAGTAAGTTTGGATAGATATTCTCAGACAGGTGAAGTTTCAAAATTTTATCTCTCATTGCTATAATGATATAAATTGAGTACTGATCTAAATAAAATTGTAATATAATCACATAAGACAGGCTGAGGTAGTTAAGGGAAACTGAGGCAACAGACACCAAGAGAAAGAGTGCTGCAAACGCTGGACTCAAATGGCCCTGCTTCGTGATATTTGCTCCCTTGTGTGACTTCTCCCTCACTAACATTTGTCTGCGTGACCAACAGTACGTGGCAGAAATGATAGTGTGTCATGCCCAAGACTGTGTTACGAAAAGGTACAGTATTGTTTATGACTCAAGAACACCTGTGCCCATGGCATGCTCTGGAGTAGCCAGCTGCCATGCCTTAGTGTCCTGTGGAATGGCCCAGGTGGCAAAGAACTGAAACATCTTTCAAACAGCCCCATGAGTGAGTCCTTTTCAAATCAGATTGTGCAGCCCCCTCAAAGCTTCAGACGATGCTGCTCCACTTGACACTTCAATGGCAACTTCCTGGGAGGCCCTGAGCCTGAATCAGCCAGTTGAATGGCTCCCGGATGCCTGGCCCTCAGATGCTGTGAAATAATAAATAGCTGTTGTTTTTAGCTACTAAATTGTGGGGTCTGGGGGTAGTTTATTATAAAGTAATAGATTATTAATATAAAGGGTAACATAAAAAATTTTACTCTTCCATAATAGAAAGTCAAAAAGAGTAGTGAATGTTTATTTATCTTTTTTTCTGATAGTATGAACACCCAAAGAAATATCTAAAAGATTATAAAGTAGTTTTATCTGTGGGGAAGGACTCGATGTGTGGTAAGAGAGAGGCAGGGATCGATAATCCTTCTTTTAGGTCCCTTGTAATTTTTTAATATTATTTGATTTTTAGTACATATTATGCATGTGGTAAAAGAGTAAATGGATAAATTTATTTACTACAGAAAATGTAGTTATTCAATAAAATGATTGCATTTAATTTTTAACGTGGTTAAATTTTGTTAGCTTCTACCCTAGAAGAAATTAATATGCATATATATTGAAGAAATAAAGTTGAAATGATAAGAATTTATTTCCAGCCATATATCTGACACAGAGTAGGTGCTCAATAGATGCTAAATATTACTAGCATTTTTGCCATTGATATTTTTATTTTTCATTTTACAAAGTGATGCTTAACTCCTTAGCCAACTGGCTTAAAGGGAGAGAAGAACAGAGTTCAATTCTGAAAGAACTGAGGTCTCTCTATTATCAAGACAATCCATACTTTTTTTCTGATTTTAAATCACTTAGGTCACTTCCCCCCTCCATCAGCATAGATAATTGAGCTGGCTTCATGACGGTCGAACCAGCAGTAGAGATCACACAGAATAAATTATTATTCTCTCTCTCTCTCTCTGGATTCTTGCCAGAACAATGCATTGATTCCCTGACTTCCCATTAAACAGTAAGTTTCTGAGGCTGTTTCAGTCAATGAAATAAAAATTCCATATTTTGTTTGAAAAGGGATGCACCTTATACTATTTTAGTACAAATAGCAACAACATGACTTTTAAGCACCCCAGGTAGACTCTTACATCTCAAGCCAGTTGACAAATATTTCTGTTCAAACTGTCTCTGCACATACCACCAATATCGCTGATATTTCATTTTTGACATGCGCATGGACTGGGGTCATTGTTCAAAGACTTCTTAGTAAAATGCATATATCCCTGGGAAGCATAATACTTTAATGCAGGCACCCCCAAACCTCAAAGTTGTACAATCATTGATGAAGAAAGAAGGTACTAATGGTTAAAGCACTGACTAGCACAGGGGAAAACAGTATTGAACCAGCTGTAACCAGAAATATACAAGGAGCAGGAAGCTTATCAAAACTACAAATGATCAATTAACAGCCAATCTTATATTCTAACTAGGTAGATTGTCAGTATGGTTTAGATATCTTATTTATTTTTTTAATGGAAGTTCCCAGTTGATATTGTACAAAAAAGGGGGAATGCAGCCCTGGCTGGTGTAGCTCAGTGGATTGAGCACAGGCCTGTGAAGCAAAGGGTCGCTGGTTCAAATCCCAGTCAGGGCACGTGCCTGGGTTGCAGGCCAGGTCCCCAGTAGGGGACACATAAGAAGCAACCACACATTGATGTTTCTCTCCCACTCTTTCTCCTTCCCGTCCCCTCTCTCTAAAAATAAATAAATTAAAAAAAAAATATATATATATATATATTAAAAAAAGGGGGAATGCAGTACCAACTGAAAGATCAGGACCAGATGTTTGAAGACCATACACACGACACACATGCAAACAAATTCAAGTAAAGACTTCGTTAAAAGGCTTCTCCCAACATCATGCAATTTTAGTTCACTCCCTCTATAAAGCCACAGCTCACTTTCACCAATAAGTCTTAATTTTTAAAGTGCCACACAGCTTTGAGAGATAAAGCAAATAATCCGATAAAACTTCACAATTTGGAATGCCAATGTTTTCTTTATTCCCACAGTGGCTTTTCTTAATTGTAAATTAACGGGTAGTCTGAGACCCCGTCGTTGTCCCGAAAGGATGCGTGTTATCCTTGCAGCATCCCCTCTCCGTACAAAGCCACTTAAATGACCGGTCAGGGTCAGGAACGTCACTCTCTGATCTCTCTGGCATCTTCTCCCATGCCCCTACAGGGAAGAGCTTTCAAGTCACACGCTTCAATATAGAGGGAAAGAATTGAGGCCAATTTTGAGACAATCTATTATAGTGTTTGTTTTTAAAAATGAAATAAATACCTTAGAATCCACCATCCAAAGGAACAACCAGGACTTTGGCAACGACCTGTGTCTAACAATATTGTTCACCCACCATCCCACTCTCTTTCTCCCCCACCCAAAATGCCCATCATCCTGAATCTAATGTTCATCTTTCCCTAAAATCTACTTTCATGAATTTTTATTACACACATGTAGTTACTTTGGGATTATGTTGAATATTTGACTTTTATTATGCAGCATTTAACCTTCCAGATATTTTTCATTTATCGTGTTGTTAATACTGATCCATATAGTTGCATGTCACTGTGAGCCATTCATTTCAACTACTGTACAATATTCCAGTATGTGGCTTCATTTCACTTTCATATTTGTTTTTGACATGTTACCCCTAAAGTTGGCATTAATCCACACTTAGTAACTTTAACATTTCAATATGAAACATATCATGAAATAAGGTTTTCAATCAAATATGACCTACTCTGTCAGTAATTATGTGTGCAAGACTAACATACTCACTCGCCACAAAAATACTCCCACAAAAGTTCAGGCGGAAAGAAAATTCCTTGCATCTCCCTTTCATTAAAAGTAACAGCAAAAAGCAAAACTAATCAATCTTAAGCAATTCAGTAGTTTTAATATTAGGCTGTCCTTTTTTTTGGGGGGGAAAGAGGTTAATTTTGCAATCTCTATTTCCTGAAATGTGGTTTCAGGCTTAAATAGCTGGATTCCTCTCCATGGAAGCTTAGAGTTTGTAGGCACTGTGTTTATGAATACGCAACTGCGAGCTGCTGCTTCTGAAACAGCAGGTATTAAAAAGGCGTACTGACCTCCTGCCAGGGTAGGACCATTTCCAGATTCTTTTATGTGCACTGGGCAATGTGACTTCGTAGCCTAAATACACAGTGTTCTAACTCTCTACTATTGGAGAGTTAATCTTGCTGATCTTGGTTACAGAACAAGGTCCCATCAGGTCCTTTCATTAAATTGATTAGCGTTTCTCTCAGCCCCATCTTGTTCATTGAGATTCTATAGGCTATCATATTGGTCATCATTATTGAAAGAAGGACAGAGCCTTGACATGGTGCCCTTTCCTGCCCCTAAATCACTGTATTTACAGAAATAGACCTGCTACAGTGCATAGAACACTTTTCACACACTTTTTTTTTAAAGATTGTATTTATTTATTTTCAGAGGGAGGGGAACGAAGGTAGAAAGAGAGGGAGAGAAACATCAATGTGTGATACATCAGTCAATTGCCTCTCACATGCCCCCAACTGGGGACCTGGCCCATAACTCAGGCACCTGCCCTGACAGGGAATCAAACCTGCAGCCTTTCAGTTCACAGGCCAGTGCTCAATCCACTGAGCCACACCAACCAAGGCCTTTCATACACAACTTACTGAGCTAAATGTGTTCTACATTCCTTAAGGCAGGTACTGTTTTTCTAATTTTAATTTTACTCTAATGATTGCCTGTGAGTAGTAACAGGGAGGGGACAAATAGAAATTAAGTGAAATTCAAGCAACAGCTATGGATAGACTATGTAGAATAGGGCAACTGCACAGCCTAGAATTTGAATATTTACTGTAGCCTTCCCTGTAGCCTCAGGGGCAGTGTCTAGCTTTGTGAGTTCTGAGAAAGCACTTACCACCAGGCCTTACTTTCCTAAAGGAAAAATCAGCAGTGATTGGAGTTGGGTTCCATGGGATGATTTATTTAATATCTATAGCCTAATTGGCCTTCCTTTAGACCCCTGACCATGAAATGCTCCTTTCCACCTGGGGCTTTCAGGGACACTGCACCTTCTAACTGATGTGTCCCCAAAACTCTTCTATCTCCTTGTTCTCACCGATGGTCCTTCCAATAATTAGTCCCTACTCATCCATCAAAACTCAGATCAAAAACTCCTTCCTAAACAAAGATTTCCCTAATCGCACCATCTACATGCCCCCATGCACCTGTCCTTCACCCTCATTGCACTTAATACGCTTGTGTTGAATAATCACTTGTTTCATGTTGCCCCCCTCAGCTACAAACAGCTGAGGGCAGTGGCCACATCTGCCTGCACATACCAGTATCTTTTGCAAATACTATTCAGGCAATATATGTTTACAGAATAAAGTAGTACATGTACATACACTAAAGCATTTTCTATAAAAATTCATGATGTTTATAAAATCTCTAATATCTTTATATATTTCAATGAGAGTCTCTGGTGATTACTAAATTCATTTTCAGTTGAAAAATATGCCATATTTTGCACTAGAAACCACCAAAAAATAGGTTTAAGAAAAGATCAAAGATTAAGAAAACGTAAAAGAGAAAGGGAAATATTAAAAAACTGAAAGGACACCCTTGGAGAATTGCTGAAAGTTGCATGCCACCATAGGTTTCAATTGCTTTCAGGAGAGAGAAGATACTAATTAGTAGAATAATCTTTGTTTCCCAGTTTGAAAGATTACTGTGATTGCTTTCCTCCAGTGCCGTGCCAGGACTTAATGGTTTCAAAGATTAATTGGCAGCATGTGAAAACCAACTACCCAATTAAGGGCTGCATGTCACCTGAGTTCCCTGAAGAAGGCACGCTCACATCGTCTAAGTTTACACTTCAGTTTATTGCATTAGTTTGTACTTGATTTGCCACATGTATCTTCTATGTATCTTTTTCTCCTATACACACTGGTATCCGTGTGTCAGCGGTTCCTCAGAGCTAACTTGTACATTAACGTTATGTTTTTTAAGTTTAGTAGTAAGTGTCCTACCTACAATAATCAAAGTTTCTAGCACTTTGAAAATTATTATATTGTCCCCTTATACATAAAATTCATTCTGTATCTTAACTTCATGCCTACATTTTATTTTATGGTGACTTACAAATAGATTAATTATATAAAATCTACCTATTCAGAAACTTATATGGGGAACAAAACATTTGACCTCAAAATGCTTCCTTTTTAGAAAAAAAAAATCACAGAACATTCTAGCCACGTGATCAGAGAAAGCTGCTTTGAGTTTAAACTATTTTGTTTACTATGGGCAGCATAAATCCTCTGACTGGTCATACATTTTTTCATAGTCACAGCTAAAAAAACACATTTATATCTCAGTGTTCTTCACTGTACATTACTTTATAATAAACATGTTGAGGACTGCCTAATCCTGTTTTATTTTGCCAGCTTCATTTTCCTTTATGACCCCAATTACTTAATTATTTTATTATCTTATAACAAATGTGTGCCTGGAATCTGCCTAGAATTCTTTGGAGGAAAAACTCTGAAATGAAAAGGAATGAATGGGTGAATGAATAGTAACCGTAAAAACATTTTTTTTTGTAAGTAAATTCTCTCATTCTATGCTAAAATGCACTAAAACAAAGGGGCAAACTCATCTATTTCTCAAATTTTCATTTCCTCAGGTTTTTAATTGTCCTCAGAAAAATATTTTGAGCTTTTAAAAAGGTCCCAGGACATAAAATAATTATATGCAAATACCAGTGAATAACCATTGTAGCTGTTAATTTTAATATGTCAAAATATTAGATTTACATCTCTCTATGGATGTCAGCATTTTAAAAAGAGGAATGACATCTCCAATTTCATTCTATTAAGGCATTTAGAGTAAGCAGTCCCACACTGCTCCCTAATCACTCAGCAGAGAGCAGGGTTTAGCTACTCAGGCACAGGCTGAAATCCCTTGCTTCTCTCACCGAACGTCATGGCTAAGACAAGTAGATGTCGGGCAGGCCAAGCATCGCCCACTCCTGCGAGCCTCTTTGAGGGACTTGCTATTTCTTCATGCAGTGAAGGCATCTCTGTATTAAATTCCACATCCGTGGTGGTTTTACACGGCTACAACACTTGCTTGCCTTACATCTTTCTGTTGCACATTATTCGCCCTTCTTACTCATTCCCTCCAGAGCAAAGTGTCTCAGCTTACCGGAATAGCCGAGTCTTCTTTCCTGTCTCAAAGAATGAAGTCTATAAATCATCATCCCAGGCACTGCCCTGTACAGCGACTGCTCACACAGGCCCATGGAACACAGCAGGGTTGAAGGGACCACCTGCTGCTTCTAGTGCTGGCAGTTACTGGCTCTGACCTCCAGGTGTGGTTGAACTTCTCCAGATCTCAGTTTCCTCACCTGTAAAATAAGAGGGGTTGGTCTACACAGAGGTCAGCAAACCCGAATGTGCCTGTAAATCTGCTGGAGAGCTTACTAAAATGCAGTTCCTGATTCAACTCATCTAAAATGAGGTCCAAAATTCTGAATATCTAACCGTCTTTGGAGGTGATGCTTATGTTGCTGAGCTGGAAACTACGTTTGAAGAGTAAGGAAGAGAATCGCAAAAATTCTTTGACTTTATTAGACCATTTAGTTGAAAGGTAAATTATATAAATAAATAGGAGAACTCCGCTTAATGTGTTTTGTGATATTTAACTGAATTTGATTTTAAACCATTTTTTTTATTTCTCTAAAACTCCCTCAAGAAAGGATAAAACTGATGTGTATTTGAACACCATGTACCATGTGTTTTCTTCTAATGTATCCAATGATGAAATGGAGACCAGAGCGGTCACATAGCCAGAGCTAGATTCAAGTGCAAGTCTTCTACAATGATATCTCTTAAGAAATCTGCTCAAAAGAATGAGCCAGGGTATTCCAACAAGGTTGCTTTTATCCAGACTCCAGTTGTGTCACTGCCATGTTCGGAAGACCTCAAACAAACATCTTATTCAGAAACAAAGGGTTTTAAAACCACAGAGAAGAAATATAGGAAAACAGAAGTGTTCTGGTGGGCTATGGACATTTAGGACTTGGAGAAAAACGTCCTCCCCAAGAGTAATGCTGGTATTTAAAGATGAAGGCCCACCCAGGGTACATCCTCGATGCCTATAAGGATTAGGAAATATTCTAGAAAGGACACCAGGGGCAAATTCAAAGCCAAGTTTCTATGTCACCTGCATTGTTTAGCTCTGACCCTTTTTAAGTGACCACATATCTGCTTCTATGTGCCAAGGAAAATACAGTTCCATAAATACAGGGGTGGGCAAAAGTAGGTATACAGTTATGAGTACATGAAACACAGAGTTTATTCTTGTGTTATTATGTATGATTTTATTTCTTATTTGTATCACAACTCTAAGCCTACACCTGCCAGGAGTTTGCCAACTCCTGTATTATTTGGAAAGAAAATGGAAGTCTATATTCATAATTCTTTTAATAAATTCATAGGCCTCAAATTAAAATTCTATATATGTAGAAAGATTTCTGAGTTCCTTTTAACTAAATATGAAGTATACCTAGAAAAGCATAAATGGATAATTTATAAAAGCCTGTTTCAGTAGTAAAACTACCATTCTATCCATAACTCCAGGACTATTCCTAAAGTAATTTTGTTACAGTAGGCAGCTCGTTAGATGTCAATACAAAGAAGAGGGAAGTCACACACCTAATTAAGCCAGATTACTTAGGAAGGGTCAGCTTCACAGACACTCCAGGGAATTGCTGCATCTTCCACCAGAACTGGAAGCTGAAACTGGAGTAGGCAGGAAAAACTGTCTTTTTAATTTCCCCAGGGAACTATCAGACTGTTTTGCAGAAAACAATGAGAGTGACATTACTCTGCTGAGGCATGCACTATAAGTCAAGATGACAATCATAAAGGGGAAGAGAAAAAAACTGCGAAAAAGGGATTGGCTAGGGGGAGGCACCCACATAGCTCCGGAAAGATCCCAGAAAGGGATTAGATAGTTTGAAAGAAAGCACCCTCTGCCCAAACCCAAGGAAATATAATCAAAACTTAACAAAGGCCCGAGTGAGACGTCCTCTCCCTTCAGCAGTCCCGCAGGCCAAAGCACAGTGCAAACTGGGGGCTGGATAGGAACAGACCATTCTGGACTACTGGAGCTTTGAAGGCTGGACTAATGGCCCTCTTCCTGGGCTTGGTGTGGCAAAGTGTGGGCTCCAGATGCTGACTTTCTCAGTGAGCTGGAGCTGAGCCACCGTCATGAAGGAGACACCCCCTAAGCCCACTCTTTGTTTTCACTCCAACAAATCTTGCTACTATACCTCAAATTCTCCTATGCGTGCATCCCTAAATGCATTTCCTGCAATACTGCTGAAGCATCCCATTTCCACTGGCAACAACTCCTGCTCTTCTAGTTCTCATTCTATCTCTGTTTCTATCAGCCTTGCTCCCTAAACTGACATCTCACAAGCCTTCGGAGGCCACAGTGATCTGTGTATTTATTCAGAAAACTCCTTTTTCTGTCCTTTCATTTATTTACTCATTCATTTATCAAACATTTAACAACTGACTTCACAGCAGGTAATGTGCTAGGTACTGGAAAACAGGTATATGTCTTCCTTTTCATTGTTCACCAAGTGCCACGGCATAAATGTTATTTAATCTTCCTGTGTCTTCACGGAATGGATGTTAGCATCCTCATGTGGCAGATGAGGTACAAGTTTCTCGAGGAAAGCGACCTTCTCAAGATCAGTTTCTTCACAGTGGCAGAATGTGAACACTAACCTATATCTTCTAAACCAGACCTTTGTTCTTAGGGGGTCAAAAGGTAAAAAGAAAAAAATAAACCTCATATTCATTCTACTTCACACACTGAATTCCAGATTTGAGAGAATTACGGTGTCCGTGACAAATTTTTTTAAAAAAATTATTTGATGTTACTTCTAGAGGAAAACAGAAAAGTGTCTGACAAATTCTAGTAGCATGTGCTACTAGCAGCCCGAAGCAGCCCAGCTTTTCTTTGAGTTTGGAGCCAAAGGCAAGTCTGGGACTTTCCATTCCCTCTGTTCTACATGAAACACATAGGAATACTTATCACGTAAGATAGCACCTACCCTTCAGAGCATGTCGATATCTTTGCTAGTGAATGCTTGAGACGTTCACAAGCCTGTGAGTCTCTCCTTTCTTACCTGAGCATTCTGTATTAAACAGTACAAAGCAGAGAAAACCTATACACATTACCTAGTCCACTTAGAATTCTCTAAAAAGCTTATGTAGAGTTCCGGAGAGATGATTTGTATAGTTTAAGCATATGATGCTGGCTTTATCTATCAAGCTCTCATAATTTTGCTTTCCACAGAGAGCTGAACACAGAAAGAGGTGTCTGTACCCAGACTCAGAAGCCTTCACTGTTTGTGTTGTCTTGGCACAGTCTGCTACAAAGGGGGCGGAACGTACTTTATTCAAATGAAGACAGCCTTCTCCATTGAACATAAAGCACCAATTAAATTGACGTAGTATCATGGTGTGCAAATACAGTCCATATATAACTAAATATTCTATTCTGTAAGACAATAACTTGGCATAAATACCTGTTCTAACTAATTCAAAACTCCAATAAATATTTGTTGAATGCCTACTATCTGTCAGAAAATGTGTTAGGTTTGATAAGAACAAAGGCGGCAATAAAACCATAAAAGAAGACTTAAAAATGTCTAAATGAGATAGCGTATTGAAAACACTTCATAAATGAGAAGGGTATGGGCACATAAGAAGTTATTTCTGCAACAGGTTTATTAAGCCTGAAATGAAATAGTTTTGTGCTATACTTTATTGAAGGGAAAAAGACGTTTCAAGTCTTGTAAAACAAGAGGGCAGGTTTCTTACGCTTGTGACCTCCCTGATCTCTTCATTGTTTTAATTACTGTCTTGAAGAGACACCCATCTCATGTACAGCTATAATATTTTGTAGAATCAAATCTTTTGCCTAAAGAGAGAAATAATCTCCAAATGCAAGGTAGTCTTCAGCAGCGACATTCAATACGACAAAGTAAAATGCAAACTGGGTCTAATAGCTAAAGACTTTCTGACTTTTTAAGATGTTCAATTGAACATTTAAAAAATTTAGTCCCTTATCAGTTCTAGAAAGGCCCCCTGGGGCAGGCTTAAGTAAGTATGCCATTAGGCACTCAGCTGCAAATTGCCTATTAAGTCTGACTGAAACTGTAAAATTGCTTTTCACAATGCAAATTAATGTAAATAAGAACAATTGGTTACACATATCACAGGCTATCAAATTGTCCACAGACGATGCAAACTCCCCCCAATCCCCTGAATTGGCATTACTGTACATTTATTTTTAGTAGGTCTTAACCGGCTTGGGTGTCCCTGTGATGAATTCCCCAATTTTATTATAAGCAGTACATGTGTCCTATGTATGTTATTTGTTATATGAAATACAAACCTCTTTTTACCTGTGTCTGAGGGCACTTATCTTCAGCCTCAGTGAACATACCACAAAATAATCCATTTAGCCTTAGCTCATAGGTTAGAGTTGAATCATTCAGTTACTAAACATTATTGAAAACATTAATTTTTTTAACAAATGCGCTACAAGAAAAAAATGTACAAGATTAGAAAAATAGCATCAATCTTCTGCTCAGGGAAGCCTTAATGCTATCATATTTATGATTATTATTTTGGAAATTTATTAGGTTATTTAACCTTTGAACCTTTAGTTTCTATATTTGTCAAATGAAATACTATCCCACTAATAGAAAAGAGATTTCATAATGTAATCTCAAGGTGGACTGAATGTGACTTGTGAGATGTCACCAGAAAAGTCATAGTCTTAACCTTACTACCGTTCAGATACAACCTATGACACCTGAGAGGTTTTGAGCCTCTCCCAGTGCAAGTTCTTAAAAGGTTGTCTTGCACCTCACTACAGAATAGAAAAATACTTGCCACTATTATTTTGTCCTAAAGCTTTTAAGTTCTCAGCCCCCAAAAACGAGACAAAAATATTTTAATTTTAACATACTATTATAATATCTTTGAGTCTGTTTATCAAGTAGTAGTTATTTTAAGCACCTCATATTATGTCATTAGCACTTTATTCAAGACAAATATGAGACCAGTCTCAACTCCATTTCAAAAGAAAATATTTGAAAATGAGTAACACAGAACTATAAGCAAGTGTCTGACCTCCTAAACGAAACTATAACAAGGAACACACACCAGTAGAAGAAAAGCTCTTCTCCTCGGGATGGTGTCAGTATCCACCAGAAAACAGCCTGCTGAACTTTTTTTATGAGATCATTCTAATGCTATTTGCAGGAATGATCAAAATTGTTTTTTGAAAAAAACAATGATGCATAGTATTAATTAAAAGTGTGTATATAATTCCGAGAAAATGGTAATTCAAGGGGGAAGATGGTTACAGTGAAGTTTTTTTTTCATGACTTCACTGACATTGCAAACTGAAGTGGAAACCTTTCACCTGATATACTCACATGAAGTGTGATTATAGCACACTCATGAGTTTGTTAACCTCACTAACAAAGAGAAATGTCATACTGCATTTCAAAGGATGTCACATATGCATGTTTATGTAATTTATATAAATAAAAACATAATGTATAAAATATATGGAGCATAATTTATATTTTTATACTTTCTTTTAAGTGTCTTTAGGTATTGATCATTAAGAGTAATATCAACAAGCAATGATTTATTCTGGAGCAAAAATAAACAATCACCCAAGCTCAAGTAATCATGAAGGCTTAATTCCATAGAGGCAGTATTCAACACAATTGCAAAAATGACATTCATGCATTAAAAAAATAAATAAGAAAAAGGTGGGGAGGCCTACACATAAGGTTCCCCTTGCATATGATTTAGATAAATCTGGAAATATTGTAGCTTTGATATTTAAATTATAATTAATATAATTTTTGTTTGTTTTTAACTTTGAAAATCTGCCATCAAGTGTATTTTTACATTTGAATTCAGTTTACATTTATTAACCATCAGTAGGGAATACTGTGGATACATATTAACAATGTCCCATTACAAGCAACTGCTATACTCTCAGCCATGCACAGGGTGGGCTGGGAGTGCCATACAGTAAATGTCCCTAGGAGCAGGACTAGGGCAATTAAAGACGAGCATGAACCTCTTCTGCTCATGGAATGCGACATCACCAAAGAGCATTCCATACAGTGTTAGTCGTCCACTGTACTGACCTGCTGGATAACACCACTGAATTTCTTTCCATTCCTATCTTACTTCCTTACTCCCCCGCCAGTATTTCCTAGGTGACCTCACGAATAAACTACTTGTATTCAAATCATTTTAAGGAACCCAATGTTACATAACACCTTTACGTGCTGCATGCTTTCAGATGTGCTCTCTGCAAAGCAGAACACAATTAAGATGCTTAAAATTGACTTCTTTAATTTAGTCTTTGCAATAATCCTAAAAATAAAACTATTATGCTCCTTTTTATAAGGAGATTGAACCTCAGAGGGGACAATAACTTGCTGAAAATTCACATACAATATTGAGAGTTTAACTTTTTCATTTGGACCCAAATCTACATGACCAGGTGGGAGGGTTTCTATTTGGATGTGTTTAAGCAAAATCGGGATGACCTGTCGACAGTGATGTTGTAGAAATGTTTTGCACATTCTACATTTGTACATTCGTATGTCAGCTGAGGTCACTGGTAGTTTTTTATACCATTTGACATCAATTTGTGTAAGATATAAACTCTTTCAAGGGTATGAGAGCAGTATTTTTTTGTTATTAGAGGAAGCCTTATTATTTTCATTAAGTTTGTCAAAGACACCGTGTTTTCTGTAATAAAAGAAAGCAGAGATTAGATAGATAGGTAGATAAATGATGGAGAGATAGATTAGATAGATGATAGATATATATATACACACACATACATGCATACATAGATGATAGATATACATTTATGTATTAATGTTGTCCACTATCTGTATTTACATATATTTCTCAAAAGATTGTGGTAAATTGACTTTACACTGAAAAGAAAAACAGGTAAAATTTGGGGCTGGTAATTTTAGTAACCTAAATAAAAGATTTAAGAGCATGGAACAATGCTGAAGGTAAAAATGTATGTATTTGTAGAACAGAGGAAAAACTATATTTGGGGATTTTACATTTAAACATCACCATTCTGTCTTCCCATTGTTGTTTGGTAAAAAGGGTATTTTCTGAGGACCAGAAACTCTTTTGAAGAATCTGTAGTAGGGCCAGTCCCTTAATCTTAAAATCTCTTAAAATATAAATCTTTAACTTTTTTGTCTTTTTTTAAAACGGTGACCCTTCTGCTTCTAGTCAGGAATCCATTCACATTACTTAAAGGAGAATTAGGATTGTTACAGAACAATCTAGGATTGTGAGGCAAAAAGTCTTATTCTCCTGAATGAGACTATGAATGGCAGGCACCATGGGTGCCTTCCCAGTGGGAAGTTAAGAATGGAGTTTATATTATAGCAAAAAAATAAATTAGATTGGAATCAAACTAAATTTCAGACCTGAATTTCACAAATTTCAAATGCTCTTGCATTCAGTTGAAGGGCAGCCCTTGCTCTTGTGTGGGAGCCCAGCTGCCAGCATCTGTCTAGTGTTGTCTACAGGTCACCCGGAGAGATGACAGTGACAGTCATCTGTCAGTGACATCTGTAGTGACAGACTCACTACACCCACCTGAGGAATGGAGCCCCAAGCAAATAGTGCCCAGCATGGTCCAAAACAGCCCTAGGTGCCCTCAAAATGGAACTGGGAAAATTGAGAACCACAGGCAAAGGCGGGGGAGACAGAGAGAACTCCCAGGACCTCGAATGAGACAGCTCCATGGTTTCCACTTGTAACATTCTCATCATATCACATTTTACTATTGTGATTTCAAGGTAACATGGCCTGTGTACAGAGGTGTATTTGCCTCTGCATCCTATTCCACAGACAGAACTGTGTTCTTCGAATCTTCACTCTAAAGCTCTCCCCAATGTTAAATACCTCATTTGACTATGTCTTCCATTTTTACACCAAATATTTTGTGCCATATGATATACTGATAATGCTTTTAAATGTTTCTGATGATTTTAAGGCAGTTCTCATTATACATTTAATATAATTTTGCTTCACTTTGACATTTCCATATTAAAATATAATCTATTATTTATTATGATGTTTTCTGGAAATAGTTTATCTTAAATTTTAGAGAATTTTCATTACCCCCTTTTATGAAAGGAGATTTTATTCTCCCATGATAAATCAGCCTTTATAAGATCACAAAATTTACTGATATAATAAAGGGAATTTGAAATAACTTATTTTTGTATATCCATTCTTAAAAGATTAAAGACCTGAATTTAATTGAAAGAGTAGAAAATTATGACTCATTTTAGTAAATCAGAAGTCAGTATCAATGTTAGTGGCATTTTGCCTCTAGATTATAATGATTACATTTAAAATAAGTTCTTTTGATTTGTACTCATTTTAGTATAAAAATTGAAATAATACTATATCTCTCCACATTTTTAGGGAAGTTAGGAAATTTTTCACAGTGTTTTTTCATAATCTAAAAATTAACTAAATGCCATTCTCACCCATTAATAACTAAATAGCAGTCCAGCAGTCCAAAGTATTCAACATGCACCTGTATCTTATTGATCTGATCTGTTTCTTTGTTGCAATAGTCTTCCATGACTCCTCAGATTTAGCTAGTTGCCATTATTAATGACACCTATTTTGCCCTAGGCATTTAATTATTCCTCTCATGTAAACTTATTTAAATATAACTAATACATACTTTTATAGAAAATAGGATAGTACAAAGACAGAAAAATATAACATGAACACCCAGAGAAAAACCACCGTTAATTAATATTATATAAATGTATTCTATATGTGTATATGTCTATAAATGTGTATGTAGATGTATCTTAATAAATATATATTAATACATATCTGTATATATACATGACAAAGTGAGATTAAACTCTACATGCTGTTATCTTCTCTCTCTTTAAAAAATTAATTTTTATGACTTTCAGTGAGAAAATAAGAGAGATATATGGCTTCCTCTAACAATATTCAGTGCTTGTGATGAAATCTCTAGAAATTTAATTTTTTTATTTAATTAATATTATATAGTAACAGAATGTTATGCTTTATTTAGTTTAAATATTTTCATGCAATATAAGTTATATAACAATGCTAGACAGTTTTCAAAATATGAAGATATTAATTATATGTTTCTAGACATTTAGTTATATTTTCAAGGAAATGTTATTGAGAAATCTGTGTTTCGGTTCATTGCCTTGGCATATCTTGTAGAGATTTCATTGACTTCTTCATCCCTCCCTGTCCTTGGAAAAGACAATTTGAGTAACTATCTTTAAATTGTTAATCTTTACCAAACTTTCAATTCTTTCAGTTCCCCTCAGTATCTGGAGACAGCCCTCCAAACTATGTCAATTTTTCTTCTTCCCACTTAACTGGAGGTCAGTGAGAACTAAACCTGACTACCTAGATCCCGTTGGGGCTTTATGGTGTCTCCCAGTTGGCCCTTATTTTTACAATCTTGAGGAGCCTTGAGAGCAGAAGCCTGATGATCTTGAAGGTGTCACCACCGTAGCAAACCATATGCCTGGAGTTCTCCCTGTGTTGCTGAGCAAGGGTGCACTGCCCGATGTGTCTAGGAGCCAATACTATGGTGTTTGCTTTTCAGGAGAAAAAGAGTTTGTATTGCTAAGTTGACCCTTTAGTTCCATGGAGGGAGTGAGACTTGGGTATTGGTTGCATCTGGACATCAAAGTTCTCCACTCTGTGCATGCTTTGGCTGCATCACTTATGATTTTAGACTGTTGTCTTTGTTTTGTTTTTTTTTAATTTTTAAAAAACTTTTATTGTTGTTCAGTTACAGTTGTCCCACATTTTTCCCCATTGTTCTCCCCTTCTCTGCCTGTCCCTCCTCCTATTTCCATAGTCAATCCCCACCCCATGATCCAAGCCCATGGACATCCTTGCACATCCTTGACTTTCCTCTTACCTTTCTTTCCACCTTTATCTTCCTCTTTCCTCCCCACTGGTCGCTGTCAGTTCTTTGAAAAGCAACTCAGTGTCTTGTAATAAACAGGACAGGATCAATCTGAGTTTCCTCTATGGTTACAAAGTCATTATCTGGGACACTAAGCAGGTTGGTGAAATGCTCAGGTTGTGTACTTACATAAAAGGTAATGAAAACTGTAGACCACTTCAACAAAAGCATTGGCATGCTAGTTTGAGAGCTTGAAGGAACTAAAAAATCCATGCTGCAAAACCCAAAGATTTTCCTTCACCATCATCTTGGAGTTAACCAACCTGGTTATCCTCAGGGCTTCATTCCTGGCTCTTTAATATAACATTTAATGTTAATGCTTCTTCTCTTAATTTTAGGCATCCCTCTTCTAAGATGTCTGAACTTCCCAAAACAGCTGAACTTTGCCAACCTCTCACAAATGGTCAACTGGTTTTACAGAAACTACTCTAATGAGAGCTCTCTGAACTCTATATTTTAGACCTTTTTTGACCTACTCAGAAGGTTTTTGATCACTTCTGAATTGATCAGCAACAAATGATAGTGGCCATGTTTAAAATAGGAGACTGACAACTTGAACTTTATGAGAGCTTAGTACTCCAAGAAAGATAAAACTGTTGAGAATTCACACACACACACACACACACACACACACACACACACACTCTACTTTTTGTTCCAGGTAATGCTAATAAGCTCATAAGATAACCTGCTAACTGCAAAAATCACCCTGCCGTGGAATATTCCCAGATAAGAGCTACCTCTGCTCTCTTCAACAACTCAGATAAGGCCTCTCTTTACGTTTTCTCAACATTGCTTTGTTCACTTGCCTCTATAACACCTGTCCCTCTTTCTTTTCTTTGAGGTATTCCTCAGTAATGAACATTATCCCTATTGTGGCCTAAATAAAATCACTTTGTTAATTGTCCAGTTCACTGTGTAATTTGTGGTCATAAGGCCAAAGACAATATCCAGTTTTGCACGCTGTTTCATGATTTTGAGTTTAAACCAGGTACTCGATATTAAAATGTCACCTCAAATAAATTGTTTCATTTTAAAACTCACTTGCCTTGTCTTCTTACCAAGAAAATGTCTTCAAGTCTGATTCTCGATACTAATGAGAGAGAAGTATCCATTTGTCAAATGTACCCAGCTATTATCATATCTTCAGCAGCTTAGTATTTAATATTAGTAGTCACCATTTATTAAATATGCACTAAATTCCAAATATTTTAGAGCATTTTCTACTTTATCTTCATTTAAAAGATAGCTTTTAAATGAATATATGCTTTTAAATAAAATTGAAAGAACTGCACATTTATTTTTGTCCCCACCCTGATATGAACACATTCTCTCATACTAATATCTTGCTTTTAAGAAAGCCAATATTCTTAAGGAGGCAGGAGGCACTAAGACTCACAGTAGAGGAAGAGGTGTCACCTTCAGTACAAGAACCAAAGGGTTTTCAGCATGATATTACACAGGCAACAGACTAGAAGAGAATGCATCCTGGTAGGATTAAAAGTCAAATTATCTTGCAAATGATCATTTTCATCCCCCAAAACTAACTATCTAAATGGTCTTCTAAATGATCTCACCTTTATCCTCATTTCAGGGCCAAACAGGGTGGAAGTGGACAGAAAGGAACAGGAGCTAGAGGTCGGGGCACATAACAGAAGCTCCCTAGATGAGCAGAGAAGAGGAGATAAAGGAAAGGATAAGAGGAGCTCACGTGCAGTGAGCTCCTTGGGGAGTAACGGGTGGTGCTGAGCTTGGTGATGGGAAGACTCATGCAGAGCTGAGATGAAAAAGTGAATAGAATCGAAAAGTCAGTTCAGAAGCCCGCGTTCCCTAGGACTCCTAATGAATAGAAACCTACACCCCAAAACAAACAAACAAAAAGTTGTTCTGTACACTCTTCTGTATTTCTTGTGTGTGCCTTGCCAGCTAACAGTAAAAGTGTTTAATAGGAGATAGTATCATTATTCCTTTTTACCAGTAAGATTCCTGATAGAAGATTTTCAGAGTCATGCCTGCCTCTACAACATGATTCTTTCATTCATTCTTTAATTCTTTCCCTCTTCCTTTTCTCTCTCTTTTCTGTTTTCTTTTCCTCTCTCTTTCTTCTTACTTGCTTCCATTCTTGCTTTTCTTTCTTCCCTTCTTTATGTTTCACTGTTTTATTTTCCTCTTTACCATTCTCTCTGTCATCTTTTGTTTCAACGAGTCAAGAGTTATTAAATAACATGGTTTCAGTTAAGAAGAAGGGAAGTCAGTAATCACATAAAACCCACAGGGTAAATTCTATTAGTTCTCTTATGAAACGTGTCCTGCAGTCCTTGAGATGCACATTTCATAGAGCAGTTTTCTGCACAAAGCTTGTGATGTGTCAGCGTAGGGTTATTTATTTACAATCGAATTTCCTTGCTAAGGTGAAAGGTAACCAAGGAAGGAAAGCAATTATCACAGTTTTTTTCTGCTGAGGCTGTCAACGCACAGTGCCCCTATGACACAGCCTGACACTTTTAATGAATTCCCAGGGTTATGCGACAATGCTACTAACACTCACATCTGTCACTTGGAGATAGGGGTTTTCCTTCTAATCTTGAGTTGGGATGCTAACATTCTTTGTCCCAGTTAATGAGGATCTGACTTTATATTCTGGAACAGGGCACTTTAATAATGTGTCTCTGCAGATCACTTAGAACAAGCCCTTAAAGTGTGATTCAGTCAGAGCTGATTCCAAACACAATGTTTAATAATACATCAGTGGGACACACTGAGAGCCGTTTTTGTTTATAGATGTAGCTGCATATATTGAGAAGCAGAAGGGCCCATAGCTAAATTTACCTTTTTTTTTTTTCTTTACAACTGCATGGATTTGCCTTAAGTCTATTACTATTTGTGTGTTTGTTCACCTCTTTACTCACAGAGAGTTCTGGAAAATTGCTCTGTTGAACTCTGGCAGAAATGCATGCCTGCCTAGCACTCTTCAGCAGTCTGTGCTGGGAGAGGAAAGCTGACCTCTTGGAGTCATAGGCTCTTGGCTCCTCACTCAACCCAGATTTTAAAAAGTCTCTACTCAAACTTTTTAGTAATGAGACCACCAATAGCGATAGGCAAACATAGAAAAACAGAGTTTTCTGGGAATAAACTTGCAGTATAAGCACTGAATGTGGGCTCAAGCAAAAGTTATAAAATAACTTCAGCATCTTAGGAAGAATGGGCCCATATTAAAGAAGGGATCTGCTGTCTCAGAGATCAAGGGAAGCCTGTAGTACTGGGTACAGTCATCAGGGAGGTGGTGAATGCAGTCTTAGTTTGGAAAGGTCTAATTCAGAAGATTCATTGCAGTCAGTGGGGTGGGTCAGGGAAAGTTCAAGCTGTGGGTAATATCAACACAGATGTGCAGCCCTGGCCAGATTTCAACTTCTCAGTTCACTCGGAGCAAAACGTCAGCCAAGTGCTGGAGAGCTCAGAGCAGATAACATCCAGCTAGGAAAGGCTACACAGGGTGTCCAATCGGCAAGTGGAGTGAAGGCAAGAAAGGGGCTTCAGTAGCAGTAGAAAACTTAGGTACCACATTCCAGAACCAAATTAGAAGTGCAATGATGATGCCTTGATTAAGAAGAGACATGAGAGAGTATAAGACAAGAGAGATCTGGCATAGTGGGTTAAATTTTAAATAAAGTGCTCACTAAGCAAATTGATCAGTGACCAAACAGGTGTGAGGTTAAATGACTTTGGCAAAGTGGACTTATCCCAGGTGCAGAGACAGCAAAAGGGCACGTTGCAATGTGCGGTGCCCACAGGTGCCTGGGATGAAATTAGATCAAAGACAGCAACATAAGTTCTACATTCCACTAGTTAAGGTGCCAGTGATCTTAATGGGTAGCTTACCGTTATCGATGTTCACTCAGACACTGAGCGAAGCTCAATGTACAGGTGGAAGGCAGCAGAAAATGGCTGGAAGTAGGCTGGGATGAATAGGCAAGTGTATTCATTATATGAGGTTTAGAAATAAATTATAGTAAATCTGTTTAGCTTAAGACAGGAATCTCAACGATATAGGCTCTGCTGCTACTGCCTTTAAGATAACAAAGGCATGGAACCTAATGTTCCCTGGTATATTATATGTATATAATATATAATACTATATATACACACACACACACACATACACACACACACCTTTAATGGTCCTATACTCATACTGTGTTTATTACTTTTATTTTTCATTGAGAAAATCCAAGATTATCTTTCTGAGGACCCCACATCAAAGCCATTATTTAACATCAGCTATCCTAACCTCTGCAAGGCAGTTTACAGACTTCAGCTTTTTAAAATCAATAAGAAAACAATAGGAAACATTAAAGTCACACATTCAACATAATGAAAAAAGCTACATTTTTTTGGTTTCTACCATAATTCCAGACAAGTTTCCTACACTCCATCAAATGCTGGTGTAGGTAACTGAAGTGTTGTAGACCTCACCATTTTCTGAATTCTGTTAAAGACACTGTCCCTCAAGGGGTTCTTGAAATGACAGTGATGGCGAGTAAGACAGGAACAGATTGACCTATTAGTCAGTGCAGGATTTGGATATCACTAAAATGGTGGTAATTTGACATTCTACGTGGAAAAGTTTGGGCACACAATTCATACTTGAATAGAACTACCCCCTCTCACCCTTCTTGCACCAACCCCATAATAAGAATTTGAGTGTGATGGCAGAATTTTGTCACTGAAAGTCTCTAGACACCCTTGTGCTTATTATCCTGGGTTTACTACTTACTAGCTGGGAAAATCTTTGTACTCTCACACTTCAGTTTCCTCATCCTTCTAACACATGTTATGTAGTCTAACTCAAAATGTTAGTGGGAGGATCAAATGAGACAGTATGGAGGGTCTAGTGTTACACTTAGTAGGTAGTAGGTAGGTGTTCAACAAATGCAGATTCCTTTTCCTTCACTCATTTTTGTTTCATAAAAATTACTTGAGATTTCAGCATGATTTCAAATCTGGAAAGTTATATAAGACCTGAAGCCTGGTGCAGACTTCGAGGTTAGGATCTTTTGCTACAGGGTGAATTTTTCTGAGAAAAGTTTTCTTCCAGTAGGCCTGCCCCATATGGTACAGTATGTACCCTGCAGATGGCACCACCACTGAAAGAGAACCATTCACACGATAGACCCCATCCCTTTGTTTATTTATGACAGCAATTTCCTGGCAGATGGTGATGCCTTGTTCCAGCAAAATCAGTATAACACAACAGTATTCCAACAGATGGAAGTGTCCTGAAGAATGGGTGTTCTTGATGTCCAAAGGTGTTTTATGTGCTAGCAGGGGCCTTGAACACCACTTTGTCTGAATGTTTTCATTTCCCTTTCCATTAGCCTAAAATTCCAACAAGACTTATTTGGTTTAATACACAGCCTTTAAAATGCATATGCCTTAAAAATTATTAACTTTAAGTTATTCATGTCTGAGGCATTTAGGCTTTATGTTTACCAACCCTGTGATAACTCTGAAGTGATATGTCTCTAATGATCTCTGGAGGGACATATTATCTCTAGCTCCCAAGGGTCACTTGTTATTAAACACATGAGAACACCTGGACTGTGAAGAAACATGAGAAACATGGAAACTTGTCTCTCAAAACCACCCACCAAGAAGTCCTGCAGTGTAATAGCACTACTACAGGGGAATAAAAAATTGAGACCAATGATTTAATATGTTATACTCTGTCTGACACTTCTAGTAGGTTCAAATTAGATGACTAAGCCATAATATAAAAACGTATAAGAGATTCTATGACATGCTAATTTTAGAGCTCAAGTATAAACTGTGTTTTAACTTACCGGTTATTAAAGCCATAATTACATATAAGGTACCTGTACTACCCATGAAGCAGTATAGTGGTATTTTAAAATAGGCTTAGATTAGTTGTAAATGTATATAGCAACCTTTAGGGAAAGCATTAAAAGTATTTCTAAAAGAAGTATAATAAATATGCTAAGAGAGGAGAGAAAATGTAATCATATAAACTGCTCAGTTAAAACCAGAGAATATGTGGAAGACAAAAAGAGAAACAACAAAGGACAACAAATAAAAACTTGTTGTAAATAAAACAAATTTTAAACCAACTATATCAATAATTATTTTTATTATTCACATTTAAAAGAGATATCAAATAGAAGAGACTATCAAAAGAGACCAATAAAAGAACTAGGTGCCCATCAGTAAATGAATGGATCAAAAAACTATGGTACATTTACACAATGGAATTCTATGTGGCAGGAAGAAAGAAGGAGCTCCTACCCTATGCAACAGCATGGATGGAACTGGAAAGCATTATGCTAAGTGAAATAAGCCAGGCGGTAAAAGACAAATACCATATGATCTCACCTTTAACAGGAACCTAAGCAACAGAACAAACAAGCAAGCAAAATATAACCAAAGACATTGAAATAGAAAATGGGATGACAGTAACCAGAGGGGAGAGGGGAGGGAATCTCAGGGGAAAAAGGGAAGGGATTACAGGAACAAGTATAAAGGACACATGGACAAAAATTAAGGGGAGTGGAAATGGGAGGGAGGTGGAGAGCACTGGCAGGGGGTGTACTGAGACAGGAGTAAAAGACAGAAAACTGTACTTGAATAACAATAAAAAATTTAAAAAAAAGAACTACCAAAGTGGAATAAAAAATGTGGCCCAACTATACTCGTATGTTGGCCATAAGAAACTCACTTTGCAAAACATATCCGATTAAAGACTTGTACCTGAACTATACAGAGCACTCTAAAACTCAACAATAAGAAAACAACCAAATTAAAACAGACAACATTTATAAACAGATATATCACCAAAGAAGATATGTAGATGACAAATAAGCATGTTAAAAGATGCTCGACCTCATATGTCTTTAGGGAATTGCAAACGAAACAACAACAAAATAGGATTACGCATCATTAGAAGGGCCAAAGTCAGAACACTGACAACACCAAATGCCTATGAGGACATGGCGCAGCAGGCACTCTCACTCATTGCTGCTGAGAACGCAAAATGATACAGCGACTTTGGAAGACGGTTTGTAAGTTTCTTACCAAGTTAAGCATATGTTTAGCATATGATGTGGCAATAGTGCTCATATATATACACACATACATATATAAACAATATATAAAATATATGATATATAACATGAGTTTGAAACTTATGAACACACAAAAACCTGCACTTGAACATTTATGAGCTTTGCTCATAATTTCCCCAAAGTGGAAGCAACCAGGATGTCGTACAGTAGGTGAAGGACTAAACAAATGGTGGTACATCCACACGATAAAATATTGACTGATAACAATTAAATGAGCTTTCCAGTCCCCCAAAACATGGAAGAACATTAAATCCATATTGCTAAGTGAAAGAAATCAGTCTAAAAAGGCCGCGTTCAACTATACAATATTTTAGGAAAGGAAAGCTAGAGACTGAGAAAGTAAATTGGTGGTTGCCAGGGGTTTTGGGTCTGGGGATGAGATAGACAGGTGGTACGCTATGTTTTCAGGGTAGCGACATTACTCTACATGGCACTACGATGTTGAAAACTTACCACTTGTTAAAACCCATCAAACTTCACAATACAAAGAGTGAACCATAAACTGGACTTCAGTTAATAATAATAATGGGTTCATTAATCATAATAAATGTAGCACACTTATGCTAGATGTTAATAATAGGGAAAATCTGGGGGGGGGGCCTAAGAGAACACTGTACTTTCTGTATAGTTTTTCTGTGAACTTAAAACTACACTAAAAATTAAAAGCTATTTACAAAGTATGTTATATGAATATATTACAAATAAGGGTCAGAGCTCAACAGTTGCCAAATAAAAATTCAAAATGTAACATTATTATCATTAATCCTATCTGGGAAACCTCCAGTAAGAGTTTGTAAGATGTTACCTTCATTGGGATGTTCAAGCTTACCTCTTTTCAGTCCTCTTGGGAATATGTGGCACATAGACATCATCTTGCCCAACTACTTGCTCAGTCCTACCTCGGGGTAATTGGTAAAAATGCTGGACAGAAATTATATGTAATGAGTATTAAGCTCTTATATAGCATATGAAAGGTAACAATTTCATAAATTACTAAACTTCGATTTTGTTCATCTTATTTTTGATGGCTGAGGAGATGGGGGATCTTCTTAATCCAGCTGCCCAGCTGAGAGCCTTCTAGCATGGTTCTCTCACTGACCTCAGAGCTATAACTGTGAAAATTTCCTCTAAATCTTGTTTCATGCCATTTTGATCCAATCACCAGCTTTGTGCTCAGCTATGAATAATATCCCAACTCTTCCATTCACACACATACCCTTAGACAAAGAAAAATGGAAAACCTGCAGATTCTTTCTTCTTCTCTGACTTTCTTTTAACCTCTGTAAATACATTTCTCTTTCTATTAATAGTTATTTAATTATTTAGACCAATTTCACTTCTAGTTTTTGTTCCCTTGGAGGACTTCCTACCTCATCAATCAAGATCTTGCCCCTACCCCACCCACCTCATGGCAATCTGTATCTCAGGAGAACATCCTTCCGTCAATGTGTGATAGCATTCAAGCCAGAATAACCTCTCATTGATTCATATCTACCTCCACATGTGTTACATCCATGTGTGCACATGTGTGTATCTACATGAAAGTGAGGACAATCCTGACTTTGTACTGCAGTGAACTTCAGACACTAACTGGTACAACATTTCCCCAAAATGAAGCTCAGGTTAAGTCACATGAACAGGTAATGATAGATCCTGGGTTATAATCATACATTTATGTTTACCAATCCAATCAATGTTTTTTCTACAAATGGCTCTGAAATTAGACTCTACATCTCTATGTAGCACAAGAATTACCTAACCTGGGTAACAGTAAAGATTACTTCCATTGCCATTTGCCTGAGGGATTTCAAGTAAAAGTAAGAGTCCCTTGAATCTTCCAATTTCTTGTACTTAAGCTTAATAACAATTAGAAATTATGGTCTGGCATGGTGCCATTCCTGGGCAGGGGGATGTTAAATCCCACTCTGGTACAGTTTGAATTTTAGTGTATTTTGTAAATAAATTCTTAACAGATGGACAGAGCAGCAGGAAGCCAACACCAGAGAGTCAGCAGGTGGACAGGGAAGCCAGAAATGGACTGGCACTGATCAGATTAACAGAACTAAAATATCCTGGGATTCACACATGCTGCCCACAGAATAAGTTGGCACTGACCAGATAGGCAAACTCAAATCAACCCTGAGCATGGAAAATTCCCATTACTTTGTTCCTATGGGGTACCAAAGTCCCTCCCAGATGGTGACACCAACGCTATAAAACCTTCAGAAAAACAGTCTGTCTTCATTTTCTTCCCTTGAAATTAAAATATAGCAGGAAGTTGAGATACAAATAATTATTAGGAATATTAAACTGCTCTTTATGTAAATGTACTAACCACAAAAGTAAGTGGTGAGGGAGGAAGATACTATCACTGAATCCTATAAATCATTTGTATGATCTCCCAAAGGACATGAAAGATTTCATTGCCACTGTAAGTCAACACCTTCTAGTAGAAGGTCCAAGGCATTGTTCTCCACAGTGTGTAATGCTAATAGCTGCATTTTAAGGTCTGCTGCCCTGTTCATACAAAGATGTGACGCTTGCTTTAAAAGCTTCCTTCCCATACTAAGATGTGCCTCCCAAGGGATCCCTGCCCTTTGCCTTTCACTAAAGGTGTTTTCCGGTGAGATGATGGCTGGCAAAACAGGCCTAACATTTGGCGAGTCATCCAGGGTGCTGGGCATTTGTCCTGGTCAGGTCTAGGGACTTCTAAATAAGTAGCAAGGCCTCCCAAAGCTCTGTGAATGTATAGTCTTCATTTGGAAATTCTGATACACTTAATCACATCCCTTAAATTTTTATGAGTTTTATAATAGATGTAGCAAATCCTCGTAGTCAAGACTATGAGGTAGTTAATTTGCCATTAACTGCCTGTCTGGTCATGGAAAAGGTGTGTGAGATCACTGAGCCTAACTTTCCTTACTTCTAAATTCAAGTTTGTGAGAATTAATCAACAACATGTGTATAAAGAATTCAGCAGAATGACTGACATATAATAATGAATAAATAACAGTATCTTTCATTGCAACCATTTTCATTTTTATTCAAAATTGAAGTAGAGTTTGTGTGAAGGTTCTGATTTTAAAAGCATTCTTAGGGATCATTAATACATCTAGCAGAGGAGATTTGGAAACAAGTCATAACAATGACAAGGCTCCACAAGGACAGAAACATACAATGATAAGGTGGAGAAAATCAAGTTAGTAGGCTCAACCTGCCTGAACAAGAATTATAAAATTTACAAGGTTACCAGAAATGTAGTGAACCCAAGTTTAAACCAAACTAGTAATAATAATAATAATAATAATAACAACAACAACAACAACAACAACAATAAAACTAGAATAGCTACTATTCCAAGTTTACTCCAAACTGAGTAGACTTGAAATGGATAACCAGCTCTCCAGATTACAAGGATAACTTTATTTAGAACCCCAGACAGCAACCTCAATAGCAGGGACAACACCTAGCTGGCCTCCAATTATCAGATAGTAAAGCTCACCTGTATTGTAAGGCCAACAATTTCACATGCTGCCTTGACATCTTTGAACCTAGCAGGGTCTCAAAGACCTGACTGTGAGTTCCCCTACTCTCAGCAGATACACTCTCACTGAGCAAGAAAGACCCCCACCTGGCTAGTTCCCCTGTCAGCTGGACCCTCTACACTCCTCCTGGTCTTCACCTTAATGGGTTTCATTTCATTGACAGACCATAAAAATATTCAAACAAACCAATATCATCGTCCCATAGGAATCAGTGGTCGTCACACTCTCTTGCTCCTCCCACAACCTCTGCTTATTCACTGCGCACCCAAGTGCAACCCATGTGGCCCTGCATTGTATTCAGTGTCCTCGACTGTTAGGCTATGAGTATATGTGACTAATATATGTCTGTCAATCTCATATTTCCTGGATTAGATGCCATGTGTTTGGTCAGCCCCATAGTCTCAAAACGAGGTCCTCTCCTTCACCAATGAGGCAGAGAAGAGGTGGACAAAGTAGGTAACATAGTCAGACAGATTAACTAAAGAACCAATTTCTTTTTCTGTCAGAGCAGAAGATAGAAAACTAATAAGTCCAATTGACTTATAATTAACAGCAAATGTTATACAGTCAGTTTGAGATAACATGGCCTAGAATGGGAATGCCAGACCATGAGCCTCCTGATGCTCTGCCTAAAAATGGAGTAGAGATAGTAGCCTTCAATGTATTACTTTGTCCTTACCTTGACCAAAATTGTGTTGTCAGAGCAAAGGGCTACCTCTCATGCCAGTGATATACCTAGGCACCATTTAACATTGAAAAAGGAGCAAAAAAAAAAAAACAAAAACAAAAAACAAAAAGAGACAGAGAGAAAAATGCAGTCTTCTCACAATTTACCATTCTCATAAAATGATAAAAAAAGAAAAAGAAAGGGGGAAATAGTTTTATTATTTTTACGTGCCCACTCCAAAAATTTACTTTTCTGTTTTCAGGATGTTCGTAGCAGAATATCATTTATGGTGATGCATTTAAATACCTACATTTAGCCTTTAAGGTTTTTCTATATAACCATTGGCATACACAGTAGAGAGGCAGTGGAGGCTACACAGGCATAGAGCCGAGCTACGCTATGTATTAAACCTATGTATGTCATCTATTTCTTACTGACATTTTTAGCTATGAAAAGTACTACATTTATGTGAACTCTAATCAACTAAGCTAAAAACTTGCTTTTTAGGCCTTTGCATATATTACTAAAATTTAGCTCTAACAGATATAGCTGAGATTATTTTTTAACCCATATTTATCTATATCTGTGAAAAACAGGGGAAGGATGAGGCTCCTAACTCTTTTCTCACAGATATACTAAAATGTTTCCTAAAACCCCTTAAACATCCCAGATATACTGGGAGGACTGGGGTCCCGTGATTCCTGGATAAAATGGCTGCGTTGTGGATGATAGTTAAATTGTATGATTATTGATTTGGGCACCACTGTTATTACAGAAATTAAGAAATAAGCATTCAGGATTTAGAAACAGCATAGAAAACTATTTTATGTGAAAGGTGTTTTGGCACCTTGTTTTTAGTAATGATGCACAGATAAGGGTACTCTTTGTATTAACATCAACGTAATCAACCTAATGTTTGTCTTTATTTGATTGATGATTTCTGTCTTCATTAAGGGCTATATCAGAGTGTTTTAATTGTGTTCCCTTAAAGTGGACCCTGAAATGAGGATTTGAGTACAAGCAGCTTATTTGGGAGCTGATCCCGGGAAACACCATTAGAGGAACAGGAAATGAGACAGGGAAGAGAAGGAAGCCAATGAAAGTTGCATGATCAAGCAAGTTACCACTGTGAGTAAATGGGGCTCAGTGACTGTGAAGGTTTTGCTTTAAAAATGTCAAAGAAAAGGGTAGATAATTACTTTCCAAGATGATTTCAGTACGGCCCAGACTGAAATGGGAGGGAGAACCATATGCCCTCTCAAGGTCTCTCCCAATCTTATGATTATATGATTGCTCATTATCGAAAATTGGCTGGTAATTGGTTTGACTCAGAGAGGTCAGGATGTGAAGGGGACTGCGCAACCTTTTGATTTTCAGAGTAAAGAACAATGTAGTTGTATCAGTCACATTTCAGAAGGACGTTTTTAAAAAGTATCAAAAACGTGCTATGGTAATCTTCGTGAATGCTAATTAAGAGAGATCACCTAGGAGTTGGCTATCATTTTGATGGGTAGAGATGGGGGGTTGGTAGTGATGAAAATGAGAGGGACCCAGGACAGACCCTAAGTATTACACGGCTATGTGGAGCAAGGCTTTGGATATTTGTTTCCTTCAATCTACCGGTATTGCTGATATATAATCAGATAATGGTGAGAAGAAAAAAACACTTCACTTTGCTTGCTTCTAATTGGTAAAAAATCATCCTTTTACAAACAAATGGGGATCTAATTATATAACTTTTCATACATAATTTTATGTAAAATTAGTCATCCAGAATGCATTTTCAATGCACTGGCTATGGCTAATTGGCCAACAGTGAATTTTCAAAGTGATCAGTCCAATTACTGTCTGCCCAGATGCAGAGATCAAACGCAGCTTCCCCTTTTTGTAGTTTGTAGAAAGAGATCATTTATCCTGAGAATATTTTTTTAAATACAGCAAACTTAATAAAGTTAGGATCTCATTTTAACTGGATTGAGGGAACAAACATAAAAGAAATGATCTAAATGAGTAAAATCATCATTATATTAATTCATTAATTCCTTAAATAAAACCTGTAGCAATAAAAAGTTTTGGAGCAGAAAAGGCTTATAGAGACTGCCCAAGTCTGATCTCACTTTGTAGATAAGGTGGTGGAGGCAGAGAGCAGTGCCACCCATCCCCAGTTAGGTGGCGCTAAGTACTCTGAGTTAGAATTGAAACTCCAGTGTCCCACTTGGGAATTAATGTTCTTTCCACCACATTAATCTAAACTATGTGTTAAACTATTCCAGAAACATGTCTTAAACCAATCTCAATTTGAAAACAAGACCCTGTAGTAAGACATGATGGGGAAAAAAGTATTTTCCTATTACATCCTTCACCAGTAAACATCATTCTGTGAATCTGCTGTGGATAAGCTTCAAAAGAGGAAAAGTCAAGGTCAGGATGCTTCATGTTAAATTCTGGCTGTCATCTGAGACTGACACCAAAGCAACATTTTTTGGCAATTTGATTCTAGAATACCTTAGAAATAGGTTAAATTAAATTATCTATTTCTACCAAAGAAAGTAAAATATTTGCAATTCAAAAGAAATTAATAGGTTTTCAGTGACATGAGATTTCATGTGTGTTTGTGTGTGTGTTGCCATTGTCTCTAGATGAAGAGAAGCTATAACTATTAACGTTTGCTTCAAAAAGAGATGATTTAAAAAGGGAAAATAGAGATTTAGAATATTTCACAGAAATCTAAGAACAAGCAAGAAAAATAACTCGTTTGTCCTGGGGCAAATATGATTTCCTCTTACCACTTGTGGGAAAGAGGAAAAAACTGAAGCTTATAAATGTTTTAATTTACTTTGATGTAACTGTTTAAGTACTTCAACTATACTTTAATTAGGATGTGAGCTTCTTGAAAGTGTCAAGCTATATCTTATCAATCTTTGTATCTTTAGTGTCTAGCCTAATGCCTACTACATACAGGACAATAAATGTCTGATAAGTGAATGAGTGACAATCTGGTGTAGCTAGCTAACATTTATAATAAAATCCATAGCCACAGAAATAAGAGTAAGAAAATAGGGATAGGTGCTAAAGGGGAGGGAAGAGAAAATTTGTATCAGAAGCAAAAGCTAGGAGATGTTACAAATGAGCAGGAAACAGCTCAGAACTTCCCGAGGGCCGAAGCAAAAAGGGAAGCTTTACAGATCATATGGCCTTAACAGTTAAAGAAAGAATGTCTTTTAAAATAATATTTTAGGATATTCTTACCATAACAAAACTTTAAAAATAAAAACTCCATAAATATCCATTAAGCACTCACTACTTTTAAGATACTCCATTAGGCAATGTGGAGCTATACAGAGATCAAGAATAGGGGGTCATCAGCTTTGAAAAGGTTATCTAAATGAATGACACAACAAACGCATACACAAACAGGATATAGGACAAGATGCAGTGCACTGTAGGGAATCTGATGAGACTCAGAGAAGCAGGAACTACACAACTGCACAAGCCACAGAAACATTTGTAAAGGAAGTTTTGTTGGAGATGGGCCTTGACATGTATGTGTAGGTAGGTTTTTCAGAGTTGGAGGCATGCAAAGCGAGAAAATGATTTTCAGACATAAAGACAGCATACGCCAAAGCACTGAATTAACAGGGTATGTTTCATGGGAAGTGAACAGAACTTGTATTACAAGTTTAGCTTTCACAAAGGCTTTATGTCAGGAAGTAATAAGAGATAAAGCTTTATTAGTACTTGTAATAGTAGTAGAAATCCAGTACCTCCTGAAGAGAACTAATTTCACAGGAATCCAATTGAGGATCCTTATCTTGATTCAAAACCCATCTTTAATTTCCACTCAGGTTTGAATCCTTTGGCATGTCTAATTTTAATAATTAAAAGACTCTTTGGACGACACAGAATCTAGTACTCTTTTATAATTCATGAACTTGGAAAAGTTTAATATTGTATGGATACAAATGAGCTTGCTAAAACAGGCTAACAAGCCATCTGCTTCATGACACACATTTCCATAAATGTCATGAAACTTTATGTCACCATAAAATATGGCAACAAGGAAGCACCTTTCTGGGGAAGAGGAGTTCAGTAACAGGCAATTGCAGAATACTGTGGTCCTTTGCTTGATCTGGCACATAGCCGCTGTAACAATAAATGCCCCTAATAGCAAGAGAAGAAAAATGGGCTGTAAACATTCATACGAGAGAGTCTGATGCTTTGACCACGGTTTTTATATTCCCACTCCAACAAAAAAGGCCATTACTATCCAAGTACCTATGCTATTTAAAAAATCCCACAGGTCTTAAATCTTCTTGTTTAGAAGACTAAAATACTAAGCCAGAGAAGAGGGTTTATCTATTTTCTTTGTAATATATAAACCACGGATGTTTACTATTTCCTGTTCAGGGTAAAAGTAACTTTCTAATGCCTTTTCATAAACCCTGATACTGGGCTTAAACTGCCTCCTGAAGGCGCTAATCCAGTTCTAAAAGATAGGGTATTTTATTTCTTGCTTACAGAAAGGAGTATTTATTTTGATTTTTTAAAGTACATTTTATTGATTATGCTATTACAGTTGTCCCAATTTTCTCACTTTGCCCCCCTTCGACTGGTACTCCCCTTCCCTCCAGCATTCTCCCTGCTTAGTTCATGTCCATGGTCATGCATATAAGCTTTTTGGCTTCTCCATTTCCTATACTATTCTTAACCTCTCCCTGTGTGTTCTGTACCTACCAGTTATGCCTCTTAATCCCTGAACATTTTCCCCTGTTCTCTCCCTTCCCTCTCCCAGCTGATAACCCTCCAAAGATCTCTGCATCTATGATTATTTTCCTGTTTCAGTTGTTTGCTTGGTTTGTTTTTGTTTTTTAGACTCAGTTGTTGATATTTGTGAGTTTGTTGCCTTTCTATGTTCACAGGTTTGACCTTTTTTTTCCCTTAAAATATCCCTTTAACATTACATACAGTAACAGATTAGTGATGATGAATTTCTTTAGCTTTACCATGTCTGGGAAGCACTTTATCTGTCCTTCTGTTCTAAATGATAGCTTTGCTGGATAGAGTAAACATTGTTGTAGGTCCTTGCTTTTCATCACTTTGAATCTTTCTTGCCAGTCCCTTCTTGCCTGTGAAGTTTCTTTTGAGAAATCAGCTGATAGTCTCATGGGAACTCCTTTGTAGGTAACTCTCTGCTTTTCTCTTGCTGCTTTTAAGATTCTCTCTTTATCTTTAATCTTTGACATTTCAATTATGATGTGTCTTGGTGTAGTCCTCTTTGGGTCCAACTTACTTGGAACTCTCTGTGCTTCCTGGACTTGTATGTCTATTTCCTTCACCAAATTAGGGAAGTCTTCTTTCATTATATTTCAAATAAGTTTTCAGTTTCTTGCTCTTCCTCTTCTCCCTCTGGCATTCCTATGATTCAGATGTTGGCACTTTTGAAGATATCTGACAGTCTTATACTCTCCTCATTTTTAAAAAAAATGATTGTTTCTTCTTTTTGTTCTAGTTGAATATTTATTCCTTCCTTCTGTCCCAAATCATTGATTTGAAATCTGGCTTCCTTCCCTTCACAGTTGGCTCCCTGTGGATGTCTCTTTATCTCATTTAGTGTAACCTTCATTTCTTCCCTTATGTTTTTGCCATACTCAGTGACTTCTCTGAGCATCCTGATCACCAGTGTTTTCAACTCTGCATCTGGTAGGTTGGATATGTCCATTTGTTTAGTTCTTTTTCTAGGGTTTTGTTCTGTCCTTTCATTTAGGCCATATTTCTTTCTCTCCTCAATTTGGCAGCCTCCCCATGTTTGTTTCTGTGTACTAGGTAGAGCTGCTTTGTAGAGCTGCTTCAATCCCCTGTCTTAGCACAGCTGTACAGTTGTATGAGGCAGAGCCTTAGGTATTCAATAGGGTGGGGCAAACTACTTCACTGCTTCCTGGCTCTGTGTTGGAGGAGGGTTTGGGGAGAGGACAATGCCACTGCCTGGCTTCTGGGGGTTTGCCTGGCACTCACACCATTTCCAGTCACTTCACACACTTCCCTATGCAAATGGCACCCTTCCAGCTGTTGCTCTGATGATATTCCCAGAGTGGGTGGGTTTGCATAAGTTCTAAGTCCATGTGGGCCCTTTAAGTGAAGTCTTCTGAGAAATAGGCAATTTCTTTCACACCCCAACCCCCACTGATTTTTACAGCCAGAAGTTATGGAGTTTTATCTTCCTGGCACTGGACACATAGTCTGTGAGGTCTGGCCAGGGGTTGGGATTGCTCACTCCCAAGGTATCTCTCTCAATTTTTATCTACCACAGGTAAATGTGGGACAACTCATTCAATTGCTGGCACCACCTCTCTGGACTACGCCATGTCCTCTCTTCCCTGACTCTGTGTCCCTTCCCCTCCTACCCATCTAGATGAATACTGCTTCTTTAAATCCTTGGTTGTTGAACTTCTGTACAGTTTGATTTTCTGGAAGTTCTGCATTTTATGGTTTTGAGGTTAGTTGTATTTCTTCTTATGGTTGTATGAGGAGGCGAAGCATGTGTACTTACACCTCCATTTGACTGGAAGTCCCCCAGAATGGAACATTTAATTCTGTAGCCACCAATAGGTAGCTGCAGCTAATTCCCTACTATATATGTCATATACCAAATCATCGATAAATTTGCAAACTCCATAAGCCTATGGATTTGTTCTCATGTGGTTCAATGTCTTCCCTGCTTACATATACACACAAAGAGAAGTAACCAGTAAATAACAAACATACCATAGAAAAGCAATTCTGCAACAGTTCCAGTTTCAAGGTCTAATTTTGCTCAAATCCCAGTTTCCAGGATTCAATGCACCGTATCAGTAATAATGAGTAAAACCACTGAAACTCATTAAAGAAATTACTAATCCGCATGTTAATTGAGGCTATCTGCTGCCTATTATACAGAGACAAATTAAACAGGTTACAATGGTCCCCAGAAAACATCTGAGGAAATGTCAAAATTAATGACAAATAAAAGCTAGCTCCCTTTGTGGTTGATTCTTCACACAGCTGCATCTAGAAAAAGTGATATCAAAGAAAACTATTAATTATTTGTCAAATCAGAATAAAAATCCTCAAACCACTAACAGCATTTTTGTTATAATCTTTTAATCAGAGGTGAGCAGACTTTAAAATAGCCACCTAATGTACTACAGAATGTGAATTGAAAGAAGAATGGTCCTGTGAAAAAAAATGCACCAAATATATTAAAAAATATATAGTGGACCCTGGCTGGTGTAGCTCAGTGGATTGAGTGCGGGTCTGCGAAGCAAAGGATCATGGTTCAATTCCCAGTCAGGGCACATGCCTGGGTTGCAGGCCAGTTCCCAGCAGGGAACACACAAGAGGCAACCATACATTGATATTTCTCTCCCTAACCCTTCCCCTCTAAAGATAAATAAATAAAATATTTTTTAAAATGTATAGTGGGAGGTAACTTTCAGAATAATGTGTTTTATAACATAAATCAAAATTATCTTTCCAAAGGAGAAATAAGTGGGTTATTGGGAACATTCCTTTCATCAAGGGTCTGCTCTTTGCTGAAATGCACAAGCTATGTATAACAGAATGGAACACACAGAAAGACTGTAAGAGCAAAGAAAAAGGAAATAAAGGAACATGTATGATATGTATATGTGTATATCTATATGAAAATCCTACTATGAAATCTATCATTCTCCACTGTATAGACACTAAATTTAAAATTACCAAGCAATATCACCCTTCTGCTTAGAATTCATCAATCACTTTCCTTTATTCTTAAAATAAAGTTAATTTGTTTATATAAGACAGGAAGTTCCACAAGAAATAGCCTTGACTTCCCATATCTACTTCACTTTCCTGCATTCTCTCCTAATAGTGTATATATGCATGGTTCTCCGTTCTTGACCGGTGTACCTCAATCCTCCTAGACTCCAAGTTCTGCTTATGTAGGAGACTGTTCTGCATGGCGTGGGCCCAGCTCCCACTGGGAGATGCACAGGACCCACGCCCATGGACAGGTTCTCCCGTGGGGGATCAGGCCTGCTATGTACCTAGGCCGCTTTGAGTCTTGCTTTTTGCTAAAAACTCCCTCACCCAGATTTGTGGCAAACATTTACTGCAAAGTAACTTCCTAAAAACCATGCTAAACCTTCCAAGGACCAGTGTAACTGGTTCAACCACTTTTGCCATTTTATTTGCAAATATCCTTCTTCTGTGATGTAATTAGCATCATTGCCTCCTTTGTTTTCTGTAAAAGGTAAGCACCTAAAGCGAGTAAATAGTAAACCTGTGCATAGTAAATGAGGACCATAATGTAATGTGCGGAGAAACCCAATAAAGGCCTGTCATGGCGAAGGCTGTGGCTTCTGCTCCCCTTGAGAGAAAAGCCATGCCTGTTCTTTTCTTCCACTGGACTCTGTAGTCCGTGTGGGTGTCTCATTTCAGACATAATGACTCGGACACTGTGGGCCAGTGTCCACATCACACTTTTATGCTGTTCCTTCCCTAGAGGCCTCTCCATTCTGTGCCACCCCCGTGCCCCACTCCTGGATGTCTCTCATTCACTCTTTAGTTTTCAACCTAGATGTCATTTCTCTCTTTAAACTATAGAATTCAAATTCCATAGGTTTTTTTATACTACACTCTTATTATAACCTGTCTCCTTTTTTTAACCTTTCAATAAACTTTTTATTGGCCTCCTGCCCTGCCAAGGGGTGCCCCACTTCTGTTGCCTTTAATGCCTCAAAACTTTGGTGTCATTGACCTCAGACATCACTCTGACATCCACAGTCCCACGGGTCGTGGTCTTTTGTATGGTTTGTAAGGAGGGGCTCTTGTCTAGGGTGCCCACAAGACTGAAGTCCTTCCCTTCTTCCAGTAGGCTGCAGTAGGTGGCAATCTCAGCCTGTGGTCTTTTGGATGGTTTGTAAGGGGGAGCTCTGGTCCAGGGCATCAACAAGACTGAAGTCCTCCTCTTCTTCCAGCTATAACCTGTCTCTTTTGTACATTTTTTATAAAATTGTTAATACATTTAAGTAGTGAATGTTTGGTAGTAAAATTGGTAAGATTAATAGTGCAGTCTGTGCAGAAAATAATGGGTAAAGACAATGATGTCCAAATTTCTAGATTGGGCAACTTGATAAGGACAGTGCCATTCGCAGGGAAGGAGAAGAGTGGGGAGAGAATGGAATTAAGGAGAATGGAGGTAAAGAGATCGATTTGGGGCATGTATAGATTTAAGTGTCTCATTGACCTTCAAATGGAGATGTCTAGCTCAGTATAATATAAAATTAATGTGTAAGATACATTGAATACAGATTTGGGAATTTCCACTCTGTTGATGATAAACAAATCATGGAAATGACTGAGTAGAGAATTAATAAATGAGATTATAGACTACAACACTTTAGCTAGCATGTAAGGGCTAGGTACAGGGAAAGGAATGAAACTGAGAAGCAGCAGCCCAATGGTAAGAGAAAAGCCAAGAGAGTTGGAGTCAAAAGAGCAAAAGAAATTCTTCAAGAACAGAAAAGTTCGACAGCACTCAGTGTGGCTAAAAGGTTCAGGAAGTTATGGACTAAAACTGTTTGATATTTATCCACAGTGATAACCTTGGCTGCAGCAGTAAGAATAAAGTGCTGGGAGAAGAAGGAATGACAAGGAAGCAGAAAAGGCACAACAGTCTATATCAAGAAACTTTGTAAGTGGAAGAGGAATCGACACCATCTAGAGAGACTATGATACGGGGGATATTTTTTCAGTTTGTGTGTTTTATTTGTTTGTGCAATGGCAAAAGCGTGTTCAACTGCTTATGGAAAGAAATCAGCAGGGAAGCGGGAGTGAGGCTCAAAACTATTTTGTTTTATTCACACACTTTTTACAAAAAATAATTTTATAATCTTTAGTGAGAGCATACAGGTTTTGTTTTACTACATAGCATTGACTACTCCCTACTTTCCTATGACTGACATAATTTCCCATTTGCACATTATATCTGCCCCACCATGGGCTTTGAGTACTCAACACCTTTGTTGATTCTTTTTTTTTTCAGTAAGAAGAAAGGGGGAAATTTTCTGTTTGCATTTATTCTCAGTGTTCCAGGAACTTCCAAATATGATCTTCAGTGACTAACAAAGCTTGAGCATAGTGGGTAGGATGGGCATGGACTTCTGTGTTAGTGAGAAATGAAACTAAGTTCCAATGGTACTCTGAGTTTAAGGCAAATTAAATATCAATTGATATGTAATCTTCAAGCTGGGAGTCAATTAGAAGCTACATAAATAATAGGCTAACTATATATTTAAATGTAGAATATCTAGCTTAAAGCAGACATATGGTTTTCCTGTGTAAAATCACTTGTAACTATTAGTCCCAGGACATATATTTTAAGAAGAATGAGGAAAAGAACCATGATACATAGGCAATCCAGGGGAAAAAAACAAAAACAAGCCAACAAAAAAACTAAGTTGATATTGACTAATGACTTACCAAACCAGGTATGAATATCAGTCAATGTTTTGTGATTTAAGCATGTCACACAAAGAAACAGAACCAGCCATAAGGTGAGCCCCTGCAGAGATATCAGGGCACATCTTGTCTTCCTCAAACACATCTACATTATTTATTGCTTATAAATACAAAAAAAGGCCTTTTTGTAAGTAGAAAAAATAAATGTAAAGTGATTTAAAAAGCAAAAGAATAGCAGGCAACGCGGACAATTCTGGTAAATGAGTAAGAAAAAGCAGTTGTACAACATTATTTATTTATTCATTCAACAAGTATTTACTGAGCACTACACTAACCTGAGTATTTAGCCAAGCACTGAGGCCTGGTGAGAAAAACAGAAGGAAATCTTGCTCTCAAGGTGCTTATAGTCTAGCCAGGTACTGAATGTAACGTTTCCAGAAATCTACTTTTTCAGCATCCAAGAGTTAGAAAATAGCAATACTCAAATAAGGGAAAATAATACAGTAAGCAAACTCATACCTGGAAACATTCAGAGAATGGTAATATTGATGCTATGCTATATGGTTCATGCTCTTTCAAAGATCTCATCTGGGAAGCAAAAGCAAGACTATGGTTTCTTTAAAAAATTAATTTCACTTCAAATGAGATCCAGAGCTAGAAAACAACTTTGAATTTCTATAGTATAAAACCTTTTATTGGTTTGGCTAAAAAGTCTGTTTAATTTTGTCCATAAAATAAAAGACACATTTTTCATTTTTACCAATAACTCTATTGATTTGGATATTTTGAGCATGTCAGCTATCTCCCAAGTGGTATAACATTGATTCTTCTCAATCAATGTCTCGATTTGATTGCTATCAACTTCAATTGGTCTATCCAACTGTGGAGTATCGTCCAGAGAGAAATCTCCAGAACGAAACTTCACAACCACTTTTGACACTTTTGATCAGTCACACCTTCTCCATACACTGCACAAATCCTTTTTTTTTTTTACATTTCAGTTGCATTTTTACCTTCCTTAGAATAATAAAGCATAATATGCTAAAAATATTGCTTATTTTCTTCCATCTTCAATATTAAAAAGCCACACAAAAATTTACCAATTTTGGTAAGTTCTTTTTTAAATGTACACTGACATGACAGCTGTCACAATACAATCTAACAAAATTGTTTCAAATGAAGTTAAAGACAGCTAAGTGCTACTAGAGTGATCTTACAGAAAAAAGCAAATGAACTTTATGGCCAACTCAATAAAACTCTTGCCACACTAGTTCAATAAAAATTGTGATCAACTATCATTATAAATACACAAAGCCCATATGTAAACAGGGGCATTAGAATAGACTTTCTGACTTGAACTAGGCTGAGATAACACATCTAATATGAGAGGAAACATTTAATTGAGGAGGCATTGGCACAACTGGTGGTGAAAGCTGCAATAGAGCCCAAAGGAATAACCCCCTTGAACTTTCTTTGAAGCCCCTAGCAGGTGCTTGGGGGAAAATGACCTTGTGTCAGGCATGGTGATGATCAGCCTTTTTAGCCAATGCACATGTCCCTCCAACATCAGGAAGTGTGCCATTGTCCCCCACTTCCATCTTCTGATTCTTCTGCAGTATTTTTCCACCTAGATGGATGGTACATGGCAAAAGGCCTGGTCTATTCACATGCTTGATGGCCTATTAAATTGTTCACTAATATTTTTAATGCTGGCTCTGTAAGGCTGTCATGACAGAGGCTTCTGTTACAGATTCACTCTTTGCACAGCATCCCCTTTGGCAGTGGGTGGCATAAAAGGGCATTGAAATTAAGACTAATAAGCCCCTCTGCCAAGGTTCAATGAACTTCCTGGGGGCATTTCAAGCACTCTACTGCACAGCTGAATGGGATGAAAGGAAGCAAATCCCGTTGATGGTCACTCAGAAGCAGGCAGATTGCCCTGCTGTGTGCCTTCCCCATAGATGGCCAATTTACCACTATTGTTTAATTTTCACAGAGAGCTGATATGACATAGTGCACAGGGACCCCTGAGTAGTCAAAGCATTTGTGAAGAGCTGATATGCAAGAGAGATACCTGATGAGGAGACCTTCCTGGGAGATAGGTTTGTATTTTCCATCTATCTTGTTTGTTGGTGGGCTTTCTTTTATTTATATATTAAAAAAATGGGCAAACCAGTTATTCCCATTTGAGGACTGCCAGTACCCGAGAAGCCTGAATCTCTCTCATCATTAAAGGAGTGCATATAATGTAAAGACAGGATGTACAAATTAAGCTTGGTGATTAGAGCAAATGTTTCTTTCAATCAATCATTTTATATTTGTAAAACATAATAAAGACTCTGACTCCTTTTTAGATGTTTGATCACTGACAGATTTCAAGCCCTACAACTCTCTCTTTCTTTCCTGCCCTATATCTGAGCAAACTGATAATGCAGCTGTTCCTTCTGACACTGATGAGAATTGAAACCATGTTGAAAACGTGAGTGGGAACCCTCATCCCAGACGCACTCCCTGACCACCCTAGATGCCACATCCTGCTCTCTGAGGCCGATTTTGGACCTACATAGGAGCCTTTTCCACTCTCCCCGGGAAGCCTCGTTATTTGAATAGTGAACCTCTTTATACTCTGTAGAATAGGTGGCATTGTAAGTCTCAACACCCAAACTAAATTCTGGATGGAGCATAAGAAATTTTGGTCACACAATGACCACTACATAAAAAACTATCAAATGTATTATATTAATTTGAATACAATGACTGACAGCCTTTATTTGTAGCTAGCTTCTCGGTTCACTCTTTTCCGAAGCTAAGTTCTGTCCTGTCCTAGACACATAGAGACTAGAGGGAAGGAGGGGTTGGGACAGGGTCCAGATTACTCCACAGGGTTGAAGACTTGCTGTTAATTATGAGTATAGTTTTTTTCTGAGAAACTATTGCCTCAGTTTCTCATTTGAATTTTTACAGAGTGAGTTAAAAAATGTCAATAACTTTAGTAAATACATTCTTGCCCTCACAGTGATTTCCATAACTGTCTTAAGAAATAGAATAGGAATAGAGACAGAAGTTAAGTGAGGCTGGACACAGATTGGCTGGCTGATTGTCATTTGGCCTTTCTGTGTTAGAATTGGAAAAAAAAAAAAGGTGATCTAACTAAAATTCAAACAATGTGTTACCTTAGATCTCCTGAATACTGACCAAGGCAGCTAGGACTGTAACAACTAGATGTGGAATAAAACAAAGGTTGAATTTCAGCTCAGCCAGTGACATCATATCTGACTCACTTTGGGCAATTCATTTAACTAAGCCTCAGTTTCTCTTTTGTAAAAGGGTGATCATATTTCTATCCTAGCTAATTCATGGATGTTTCTGAGTATCAAAATAGAACAACATACAAAGAAGTCCTTGGTACATTGTCACATGGCACACAAACATAACCAATTTTTTAAAACCTATGCACCATACCCCTTAGTGAAGCCTATACTCAGGACTCTGAGTCCTGTGCAGAGACTATTAATTTTAATTTATATGCCGTTATAAAAAACTTGCTAATCTCATTTTTAAGTCTTTAGCAGTTTAAAAGTAGAATGTTGGAATAATAAAGAGCTGCTTGATTTTTCATCACAGTCACAATCACTAACATTTATTCAGCACTTACTATGTACTTCAAATGCAGCATTCTTTTACAGAAGCACAGAGCCAACAAAACAAAGGAACAGCTGATCACCTAACAGCAAAGGAGGAAAAAGCTGTAATCATCAGCCACAAGAGTCCAGCAAGTTCAGCAAGCTGAGAACTGAGCTGCATGTACCTTGACTGGTTTTGTTTAATTACAGCAAGATACAGGTAATCTTGAAGAAAGGACACATATTTTATCAAAGTTCAGTGCATTTATTTAAGAAGATAGCAAGCATTATAACACTGATTTAGAGTCATTTTTAATTTAAAAATAAAAAAGTTAAACCATTTGGTGCTTAAAGTGATTAAAAATAAAATAATTCTACTACTACTATCGGAAAAAGAGAAACCTATTAATTTATATTAGCTCGATCATATAAAATGCCTGGTTGCCATGTTTCATTTTGTTTTTCACTTCACTCAGTTTATAGAGAGACTCCATCTCTAGTCATTGCATAGTCAGCAATCAAATAATCCTATATTTCTACCCACATATGTGTGACAACCCCTTTACATGTATTAATTCTATCTTATGGCAACTCAGTATACAATAAAAACTATAGAGAATATTAATGCTGCTGTAAAATAATAGCACAATATTTCAAAAAGCCATTCATGACTTCATTCATACCTTCTCCCATTCACTGCTCTCTCTGCCTCTACATAGTACCACAAACTCCATAATTCTTTTCAAATCCGCTAGAAGAAAAGAGCAAGTAATCTTAATAGCCACACCCACCTCACTCCTCTTTCCACACAAACTCCCAGGACCCCCAGGGAAAGGAAGAGTCTATTCTTTCTGCAAAAGGAAGGGTCAAAACTGAATCTCATTGCAGGTACCTTTTGAGACACCTTTATAAAGATGAATATGAGTTAGCCAGGCTGGTGGGAAAGAAAATGCTATGAATGTGGCTTTTAATAATCTCTGATGTCTGTTCAAACATGTGTTGTGATTGTTTTACATATTGCCTTCAGGAGACTGGCTGGTCTTCAGACAGCAGCATAACCCTGGGCTTGACTGCTTTAAATTACAATGTTCGGTAGCTTGGCCAGTGGATGTAAGTCAGAACAGAGTGCGTAGCAGAAAAAAATACTTGGCTGTCATTTATCTGCAACTAAGACATCACACACACTTTCTGATTGAGAATCAGGGCCATTTCCCTAGTTACTGAGATGGTGTGACCTGCCATCTCTATCGTTGTTACAGAGTATTTGAAATTACAATCTTTACCTGCCATGCCTGACTCTCAGGATCCACTCCCACGAGAACAGTACCCTTATTTTCTTCTGAAGAATCTTCCTTTGCCTCTCCGTCCCTATGTTTTGGGGCTGCTAACTCCTCAGGCTCTAGACATGTCAATGTGGCCCATGGTTTCCTACGGATAGCATTTCAAACTCCAGGACAGTGAAGTATTTTCTGGGATTCTACTTTCTCAGAGCTATGTGGAAAAAGGAGCTCTCTTTGTTTTGATAAGTCTGTAGCTTCTGGTGGCCATCTTGCTTCTGTGAAGTTGGAATCTACCTGAATCAGGTAAGATAGATCAGAGGAAGTTGGAGCCAACAATTGGACAAAGAGAGATTCCTGACTACATAAATGAAGCATCTATCCTCACTGATAATGAACCTAGATGATTTGTTATTTGAGCCAATTTATTTCTTTTGATTCTTAAGCCTGAGTTGGACTGTGGTCACTTGGCATTGAAAGATTCCTCTTTAATGTCTTTCTTTGCATGTCTGTTTCTCCTTCTGGACTGGGAACACTTCAAAATCGGGGACTGCCTCAATATGCTTTCTGTATTTAGAAGGTATTAACCTACGTGAATTACCAGTTCAGTACTCAATAAATGTTTTTAAAAGAAAGACTAGAGAAAAAATCTTTAGATGTGTTCACACAGGAACTTGATGTTGTTGAAAGACAACAATCATATACTTGACGCTATCTGACTTCAAAATTTGAAGGTGAAAATTTTCAGAGATGGAAGTATGTACGGTCTTATGGAATTCAAAAAATACCATAAGTGGTTCTAAAATATGAGGTTTTTGAAATTTCTCTTTTTCTTTTCTTTTTTTCTATATTCATTATTTATTCATTTATTTATTTAGGTAGAGGTATCAAAAACTATACAAAAGATCCTTGATTATATTTTCTGCATAGAAACTAAAAGCTAAATCAATCAATGGGGAAAAGATGCAAGTTAACTAAAAATAACTTTTTGTAGTTATCAACTCATGCACTTAGAGAATATAAATCATGTAGAATAAAGTATATGTAAAATTTAAAACTAAAGAAACAATTGTTTAACTCCATTTATTGAAATTTCATTACCAGAGTTTACTTATCTGCAGGTTAGTTTTTTCTCTTCAAATCCCACCACATTTTAGTGAAAGAATAGTTTATTATGTCATTTGGAACCTCTTCCATAGGCAATCAGAATGACCTTAATTTTAGCAGTCACAACCACTGACAAAATTTAGAAGTAAATGAAATAATAAAATGTTTTTTACTTAAACATATATTTATATCTTCCTGTAACCATATAATAATTATATATTTTTATTTGACCATTTTTACATCAATATACTACTTCCTTGCAGTTCTTGTGAGTCTGTCATGAGGCTAGATTATTTCAAAAATGATATTATAGGGGAGCAAGATTTTGCCACCCCAAAATACACCTCTTTGGAATATGGAACTATTTGAGGCTGCTTATGTTTAAGGAACAAAATTCTCAAGAAAGGAGATAATCCCCTTAACTGTGTAAAATAATTTAGATAGGGGTCCTATTACCGAAAAGGAGTTATTTCCAGACATAGCTACAAAGAATATGTGCTGGGTGTGGTAGATTTGGGGGAACTCACTAACATCTGCTTGTTCAAAGTCATCTCTGTGTCCCTTTGTGTCTGCCTGGCATGACAAACATTTGCTTTTCCCATCTTCCTATAAACTGTTTTTTCCCCTTTGAAGTCCCACATCCCTACCCCTTTCTCCTTAGCTCTGAATGTCATATGGGCCTCAATTGTCTGGTTGCCTTTGGGCCTCAAATTTTTTCTGGAATCCTTGTAGGTGCAAAATGAAATTAGATTCTCTCTTGTTATCCTGTCTCATGCCAATTTAATCTTTACAACAGTCAGGAGAACATAGAAGGGTAGAGGGGAAAATTTTCCCTACAATAGTACTGAGAAGTTCTGAGAAAAACTAAGAGAAAGGTATTTATTTAAGATCTTCTTAGTGCAAAAAATTATGCAACTAAACCATAATTTCATCATAATATTCTTTTCTATATTTTCTGAGTCTAAGAAATGAGAGAGGGTGACTGTTATTAAGTCATTTGTTTTCCACATCTTCCTACAAAACACACGACCATGACACTGCTATGGCATTTCCCCACTGTCCCTTGGTAGAGGGAGAAATAGACATGCACGTTAAGACAAGAATCAGATCAAGGACCTTCTTGTGGGAAATAATTTTATAATTTACTTTATGAGAAAGTACATTCGTTATGTTACAAAATTCAGTAGATTATGGAGTGTAAATCCTTGTGACTAAACATTGAAAAGCATCTATTTATTAAAATACCTGTAATATAAATAATTTTTAAAATAATTAAACATTGACACTTTATTGTTTACTATATTAAGTTCATATGAACAAACTTTAAAATATGGTGTGATAAGCTTAAAATTAAAATATGATGTGGTAAAGTAATTCATGCTACTTTTCTCTCTTTCTTTTTCACTGTTTATTTCTAAAATGATGCTATTGAAAATTGCTGTCTTCTGTTAGTCAAAAGTTGGAAAATTTCATACATAGTCTGAGCTCCTACAGACTACATGTGTTCAGTAAATTAAAAATAAACAGAATATATCACAGTGCAAATAAAAAAACTGACTTAATGTCAACATTGTGGCACTGAGTGCATGCAACAGTGAAGTCCGTGAGATACCGTCCCCTCCCCGGTGTCACTGAGAGGTGTCTGGTTGGTGAGGGAGCTGCCGCGGCCCCAGTGAAGTCAGGCCCTGTGCACAGTGATTTATGTGCTGCACCTGCTCAGCGACCCCAAGAACCCTGCTTTTCTCCTCTTTACGCAAAAAGAGTGAGCTCAGAAAAAGAAAAAAAAATGTTTACAGGGTCACAAAGATAGTAAGCAACTGAAGATGGATTTAAACCCAGTTCTGCCTAACTTCAAAGTCTATTACTTAAGGATTTGCCTTCAGTTGACTGATTTTTTCAAGTGAAAATAGTACTTCTACATAGCTCACAAACCGGAACTCTTCTGCCAAAGGACTTTTCTAAAAGAAAAATGCCATCATTTCCCCCTTCTTCTTCAGATAGTCCACGGAATTTACATACTGATATATAGTTATCAGACATTGTTATATATTATTACATAAATACTTACACAAAAGAAAAATGTCTCCTTATACCTTTTATTCTTTCAGCTATACATCTAAGTGTTCCTGTGCTACTAGTACTAATTAGTTTTATTAGTATTTTCTGGTTTGATGTTTCAACCAGATAAATGATAATGTCATTTGGATTGTAAAGCATCGACTATAACTTAAGTGCGCACTGAGGGCCTGGGAAGAAATCCAGAGACTTGGATCATTGGAGAGCATCCTCTGGGTCCATCCCTGGTTTAAGTACCACATGTAAACAATTATACATGCCGTATGTAATAAAGCAGTGGAATGAATCACAACACCTTTAGGAATTTAGAGGTGAAATCAAGGAATGACATTTACCTGTAGTGAAGTAAGAAAGTGGAGCATGTCAGATTTAACAGTCTAACTCTGTATACTGTGCAAAGTTATTCATTCTAGAGTGCACTAGAATTTATCATTTAAAGGAAAGCAAAATTTCAACGGAGAAAATTCAAAAGAAGAGAATGAGAATATCATTGGGATGACTCAGCTAAAATAAGTAGAAAGTCAGAAACTGTTTTTCTTTATTAGAATTTGGAGGGGAAGCAATATCTCTGCTGGTCTCCTGTGTTTGCTTACACTGGATCAACTATAGCGAGAGCTATATTTAATAAGTGGCCACAGCACACTTGATTACCTTCCTTAATTACTTGGAGATTTGTAGCAGCAAGAGAATCTCACATGGGTCCATTTTATTTCTCTTCCATGATTGGGCCTGTGACTAGGTTTTCCCTGGTTACAAAACACATAATCATAGCTGTAAACAAAAGTCACTAACAAGCAACAAAGGCAGTCACTTCTGTGGCCCAGAGTCTTGCGTCCAGAAAGACTTTTCTTTTAGAAAAACTAGTTCTAGATTTCCATGTTCACAAGCAGTCCTCCTCAGAATGAATTACACGTGTGGTCTAGGAGAAACTGTGTGACTCTTCTCCTCTAACTGCCATCAGCTAGATCAAGGACATGGCTATGTACCATGTGACTTCACCTGCTGTAGCTAGTCGGCACCATAAAAAAAGTGCATTACCATCTCTGAACCAATGTGGCATTTCATTTTGCCACCATGAATCACTCTCTGGTCAGCCTCCTGAGATTCATTTTCATAATAAACTAATTTTTAGAGTGTCACACTGTGATTAGTGACAGACACATTTTACAGATTGGGTCCTCGGAGCTGTGCCTCCGAGCTGTTGCTATATGCAGCTTGGTAGAAAACTCAGTGATAATATCCTGGCGTTAGGAAAACTGTCATAAAAATTGAATATGCATCTCCTTACAAAACAAGATTCGACTCACATTTCACATCTAGAATAGCTGAATGCTTCTCAGCGATCTGTATAAATGAATGGGTTATAACAGAGGAACCGATATGTTTGGGAGGGTGGAGACTGACTGTGCCCAGCATTTACTCTATGTTTGCATGTTTGTGAGTTAAACACATTCACACTCTTGGGTAGTATTTGAAAGGTCACAATCTAAGAAAAAGTTCTTGCTCTATTAGGTCTACATATCCAATACTTTGAATATCCTTAAAATGTTCTTAACCTTAAAAATGCATCATAGTTTCTAAGAATATGCTTTACCAAAACAATCTTATATATGAAATAAGATTGTCCTATTTCACTTCGCACAATATTCTCGAGGTCCATCTATTTTGTTGCAAATGGCTGTATCTTACCTTTTCTAAAAGCTCGGAACCATGGGATTTCACTCATACGTGGGATATAAAACTGAAACTCATGAACACAGACAGCAATGTGGTGGTTTCTGGAGAGAAGAAGGTAGAGGTGGAGAATGGAAGCTAGAAAGGGCCTAATACAGTATAAGGTGACGAAAGATGGTTTGACTGCAGGTGGGGGGCACACAGTGCAATATACAGATCTAGTACCATAGAAATGTACCCTTGAAACATACATGATAATATTAACCAGCGTTACCAAAATAAACTTAATTAAAAAATAAAATTGTGAGGAAGAATCTGGAAGAAGATGTAAGATTCTATGAAGGATCCATGGGTGAACCAAGGCAAGTGGCATTCTAAACCACCATGCACCTCTTAAGAATATTCACGGTTTGTATGTTTGACCTGCATTCATAGTCTTCCTGCAACTTATTAGGAAACTTGGATTTTAATTTGCTAGGTGAAGAGTAAGCTATTATAGGTAAACTCATGTGGGATCTACTGTTAACCATCAACTTTTGTTCATCACACCAGAAAGAGAACTTAACTTTTATATTTCAGAGGAAAAAAACAAAAACAAAAGCACGAGTTCTTTAAGTGGTGAGAAAAGCAACAACAACAACTCTGAAACAGGTCTTTTGTAACCTCCTCTTTCCTCAAACAGATACACACAGCTATAGGACCGGAAAGTTTGCTCTTAAGCATATGGTTCAAGCATATGGATTTTAATGTATGTGGGAAGGGTGAAGGAGGGATGTAGCTGTTTCAGTATCTATCTGTAAATGTACTATTAGGAGAAAGCCTATAGGTCAGAATTGTCTGTAATATTTTCTCATCAAGAATGAAAATTACAGAAGTAAATTACAGCACTAATAAAGTTAACCTGGTAGAGTCCAAAGTGGCATATGCAGCAGAGGAAAAAAGCAAACAGAAAGAGTTCATGCTGTTATAACTGCTACAATTTCACTGGCAATTTAAATAAAATAATTCAATTGCTGCAATTAACACACACATAGAATTCAAAGGATGGTGGGTGACCTCGCACAAAAAACACTGCGGAATCAGCCCTCCTCCAAAGAATTAACCTTCAGAAATCATTTGCCTCTAAAGGATGCCTGGCTTCATGCTCTGCAAAAATGATCAGCCCAGGAAACGCAAGGCCCCTAAACAAGAGAGTTCATCAACAGTAAGTAGTGTGTCCTGGTTTATTTCATCTACACGTACAGAGGGCAGCTGTGTTACATTCACGAACTCGCTGGCTGAAGGTAGAGTGTGGGCTTCCTGCATGAGTGCCCCCACGCAGCTGAGGGAGAAGTGGTGGCAAGGACTACGGGCTGCTGCAGTGCCCAGGAGGGAGTCCGATTCACGTTCACGGAGATTCCACTTTTACTTGAGGCAGGGGCACAAGCCCATCTTGTCTGCGGTTTTAGGACTGGTCAAAGGGTCTGTGCTACAGCACGTTAGAGCACGGTAGCCCAAATTGCTATTTGACATGCAAGGGGATTGTGTTCCATGTGTCTTCAATCACCTGAAACCAAATTTAAGACACTATCTGGGATACATCGGACACTCTTTCTCTTATTAGGTCAGACATTTGCGAGCATCAAAAAGCCAGTACCGAGAAAGATGATTTGTTATCAACAATCAAAAAAGTAACAGTTAGGTGGGACTAATATGAGATGAGCTCTACCATCCCTGGTTCTGAGGTTTAGGTCTATAAGACAAACCATTTAAACAAACTGCCTGATATACAGGGCTCAAAGCACTTTTAACATCTAGAATGTATGATTTTTAATCCCTCAAAAATAATCTCAGCTCTGGAAGGTGCTATTTTAGATCACAAAACTTCCCTCTGACATTGAGTTCACACATAAATCCTTTGAAATACGAAGGCAAAGAAAGCATTGAATTACTATATACCATTCACATTTTCCCTTAAAATTGTTATCTTACTAGTTCTGTGTTTGTACTTTGTGTAATGCACATTATGCATGTTTAGTCAAAATAATATTTAAAACAAGGAGTGCCATGCTAAATTTAATTTGTATGATGGTTACTATATCAATGCAATAAAAAGTATGTAAAAGGATAGTTAATAAAAGGGATAATTCTAGTCAATTTGAAGGAGAAAGTATAATTATACCAGCTGTGAAAATGATAACTGTGCATTGGGAGGTAACTGTACCTCTCTGCAAGTTATTCATGAAAGTAATATTCTCTCAAATGGGGACAGCAAGGAACAAGAGTATTTATTTAAATTGGCATTCCCTCTCCAAGGAGAATGGAGACCAGACTATCAGAAAAATTCTGTGAATGACCATGACTGTGCCTAGGAGCCTCCAGCAGAACCGAATAGGGGGAAGCAAAATAAAACCAGTGGCGCTGGCGGAGGCACGTGCCTTGCTTGTAAAGAGTTCAAGTCTGATTAGTCAGGAAAATTTTAAAAAAGAGTGTTGGCAAACTGAAAGAACAAAAACAGAATTTAAAACTAGAAACAAAATCAGATTTCTTGAATACCAAAACTTTATATGCAAATAAATAGAAATGAAAGCATGTCCTTTTAAAAATAAGTGCTTTTTAAAAGGCTGCCAAAATCAGATTCGTAAATGGTTATCTGAATGTTACTTGAAACTGCTTAAATGGTGCATGCTCAGGAATAAAAAAAATAGTAATTTATTCCCAAAGTGACCTTTTCCAGGCCATAATAAATCATCCATATATACTGTCTTTTTTCCATGAACCTTCCATTTAAAGAAGGCAAAAAAAGAAAAAAGAAAATGGAAGAACTGCTGAGAGCAGGAGGCAGTCACTGACTCCAGTCCAGTAAGTGAAATTGGCGCACAGAAGTACAAATCTCACTCCCTGGATAAAATTCATCCTGGAAGAAGGAGCATGTCTTGTCACTACCCACCTAAAATAATTTCTCCTTTAAGCCCCCCATTACTTTCACCCCAGTGGCTGGAAAGGAAAAGAACTCATTGTTCTTGCTGTTTGTGTTCAAATGTTGAATGAGAAAAGAGGTTTAAGTTAAATGAACAAAATGATTATCGAGGATTGTGTTTACCCCCCTGAAACAGAAGCCCAATGGACTTTTGAATTGAAGTTTTGATACTCAAAATATTCAGTATTATCCTTATTGGAAAACAAATGGTTTAAATCACAGTTATTGTAATTGTAATAATAATGACTTTTCAGTTTTTATACCCTTACTCTTTTTAACTAAAATGTGAACCTAATAACCCCAAGCTTTGTTTAGATTTAAGGCTGAATTTTAAGAAAAAAACATCTTTGGGAAAATCTAAAGCTTCTTTAGCATTTCACGTAACTCAGTCCAACACTCTGTACATTCTTGTTTATAAATTATGTGATTTTTCAGCAATGTTTATAAGCCTGAGTAGTCAGCTTTTAAATCAAGATGCACAAACATGGAAGTGGGAGAATTACACACTCAACGTGAACTTTCATACTTTAAAATTTAGGTCACTTATAGCCCAAACAAACAAACAAACAAAAAAAAAAACTTACCAGTGTAACCATTTTCCCACACAAGGGAGAGTTTAAATAAAAGATAAAACCACATTTGCCATTTTAAATGCATGATTGGATTTTAAATTTAAAGTGAATAATACTTAAAATCCACAAGATGGAAATGGTTACCCACAAGCTACCCTCCACCATCATTCTTTAATCAAAACAACATCACAAAGTGAATGAGGTTGTAGTATTATAACATCACAAGTACATTGACAATTTGATGTTATACTCTGCATTAAAATGTATAACAATGTTAAAGTCTAAGCAGGGTTTAAACAAATTCACATGTATTATTCAGCTTTGAAGAGTACTTTTGCTAAAGAAATATAAATCAGTAAATATGCAACAGAAGGAGTAAACCATCTTGAAGTGAAATATAGATTTGAATCATCTTCATAAAGCACTGTAAATTTTGCACTATCCTGTGGGAAGAATGACCCAGATCACAGCAGGTCATACAGGCTTGTGCAGCCACTAATGGACAATTTATTGACATGTATTTCTGTGATAAGCTGCAGTGTTGGGAAGAAAAGAATGAGCTAAACTCCATAGCTCTTACTAGAAGGGAGTCTTTGCCTTGATCAGGCATATTGTATGCAGTCAACCAAAGCAGCCAAATATCTCTCAAAATCCATTTATGACAACTTGAATATAGAGGAAAATGGGGGGGGGATCCAAAAGTCAATATGAACTAGCTATATTAAGAGAAATAGAAAGTGAAGAGGACATTTTTCAGTTTGACCAGAAAAATGATAGTCCAGAGAGAATGGTTAAGTAAACTAGAACAAAGCTGTCAAAGTTGTAAAATAACCTTTAACTAGCTCCAGAGAGAACAATCACAGAACTTAGAATAAAAGTATTCAGCAACCCACTATATTTCCTGTTATTTTATTTTCTTTAAGGAATAAACTTCAGAAATCTTGTCCATGAAATGAGAAGAGTAGTTCTGCTCTTTTGAACAATGAATCTCTCAAACCATTACTTATGAATTATTTAACTTTCTCTTATGTGTTCATATAGTGAATAGTGGTTAGGCAATAACTTAAAAGGAAATGTTAAAGTTCAATAAATAGCTTAAAGCCTTTATACCTTAATGTACATTTTACCAACAAATAGCTAACTTCAGTCCAAAACAAGGGTGTAAGGTGTGGGTGTCATACCATCAGGACTTTGTTCCCACTTAAAGAGTATATTTGCAGGGGTAGATTACTTTAATTTACAACTTTTATCTGATTCCTTTTACCATGGGGTAACAAACAAAAGCCTTTTTATGTATATGATCAGAACAAAGCTGTGATAAAAAGTCTGCAATTAAGAGCCAAGTTCTAATGAAACCTTAGTGACTCGATTTCAGTGATCTGATAAGACCATTGAAATGGCCATGCATCACTTTCTCCACCTGCCCCGGGATGGAATGCTGCTCCAGATAGCGAGGACTTACAGTAATCAAGTATTATGATTAGGGAGCACTTTCACAGCATAATATAAATCTCAGTTTTTAAAATACTTTCTGAGGTATTGATCAAGTACAATGTAAATGATAAAAGAAGTAAAAGCTAAGTCGGGGGGAGTGAAATGAACCACCCCAGTTCTACTGAATAAAGGAACTATGTCACTAAGTGTAGAATGCAAAAAAAAACATTGATTCCCAGACAACTGCTGAGCCAACAGATAATGATTTTTCAAATGAAATTTTGTAACTGAACAAATATGTGGGTTCAGCTGCCTGGTGCACAAAAGCCAAACTTGTGAGGCTGATGCTGGTGCAAAAGGAGAGATTTTCTTCAAGTGCTACATGACCCTGGAGAAGGGCAGACTCCCCGCTCTAAGACTATCTCCTCTTTTTGCCACAGAAAAAGTCCAGCCTTGTCCTCAGCAAGGCCAAGACAAAAGCAAATATCCAGAGCTCCTGCTCCATTTAAAAGTATAGTCCATTGAAGCTGCTAAGTTGCCTTAGTCGCCATCCAGGTAGCTTAGCTTGTTCCCAGCTGCTGTTCATTTCAGGCTTCCTGCTAGAGTCTTCATGTAGAGCCCGCATGGCCATGGGCCATGTGGCTGCTAGGGCCACATGGTCATGTGCTACCAGGTGAGAGAGTGCATGAACTCACAAGCTACTGCATCACCAGATGGGCAAGAATAAGAGAAAGGCTCCTGGCTAGAGGCTGTGGGTCATGTGGCCTTGAAGAGAATGGGTGAACACACCGTGTGACTGTAGGTTACAGCAAGACAGAGCTTCTTTGTTCCACTGGGATTATATTAGCTTGGGTTGTGGGACAGACCAGGTGCTTTCTCAAAATGACCAATCAACTTCCCAAACTTTCACAAGCTTCGGGTGGGTCTATCTCCCAACTAATCTCTTCTTTCCCCAGGCTAGACCGACAGGCCTGTTTGGTCCAGCACCTCTCCCTGGCCATTTTGAATTCTACAGGCCATGTGCTTGCTTTCCTCTAGCCCCACTCTCAGTGTGGTACTGGAAGGGGGAGGGCCATTTTTCCTATTCAACTGTCTTGCCAGTCTTTTGCACACTCAGTGAAAGAACCTACCCCTGATGCCATCTTGGCCAATTGGAAAGTTTTCTTAGTGATCCACACACCAACTGCCTGTTTTATGGTAACAATTTCACTAGCTAAAGAGTAGGTAGGGTTGTTCATTGTGCAAAAAAAAAAAAAAAAAAAAAAAAGGGCAATTGATTAAGTGGAACTTCTGGTATTAAGCAGTGGGAAGCTTGATATTGGTGACTTAGTACGGAAATGAGAAAGGAGGCAAGGCGAGGCAAGAATCAGGCAAGTATACTGCATAATGTTATATGCATTTTCAGCTGTTGTAAGTCATACAGCCAAAATCAGGTCTCTTTTTGTACAACCTTACTAGGAAAATAAGGATCACACCGCATCTACCAACAAGAAACAGGTTTGCTTGGTGTAGTGTAAGAAAGTAGAACCTTCGTATTCTAATGAGAACCAAGCAGAAGAAATATGTGTGCATAATACTAGTTTTTCTTAATGACAGTGTTGCAACTGGCTACTAATGGAATTGTTATTGTTTCCTTTATTGAAGCTCGTGATCTTCTGATGGAAAATTTGGTGGTTAGTATTATATAGGAAATTATTTTGTCTCCCAAAATCAAGTTTCAACAGCCTATTCATCTCAAATTTAGTACTCCCACATATCTATCTCCTTCACATCATCTTCACTGCCATGCAGGCTGATGCCCTGGTGTTACAGAATACAAGGGCCAAGGTAGGCTGATATAGTATTACCAAAAGAACCCCCCACTAGGTTCACGTTGTCCTCCACCAGAGGAAAGACGTCTCTCAATGACAGATTTGTGAAAAGGAAAGGGCATTTTTATTTAAAGCTATACAGACTTAAAATAGTAACCTAATGTCTTCATTAAAATATCAAAGTCCTTTAGGATACCCACAGACGCACACAGTCCTTCCTTCTCCCTCTGCCCTAATTTGGGGTACCGTATCTCAGGAAAAGAAGTAGATTCAGGCTCCCGGCACCCTCAGCTGTGTCGTCGGCCAGGATCAAGCTGTGTGGTTCTCCTTGGCAAAGCTGCAAGGGGGTCTCCACTCTACCAAAACTGCGTGGTCCTCACCTTAATGGCTGCCACATCTGGGTTTAAATCCCTGCAGCAGTCCTCCTCTGCAGCCCCATTTCTGATTCCTCCCACAATTGACTACACTTGCCAGCACTTCCATATCCTTCCAGCTTTACTGGGCTGCCATAATGAGTCTGGGTAGGCGTGGCCCCATAGCATAGAGCCAATCATCTCCAGACTCTCATGCAGGTGCTGTAACCAGGGGGAGTTGCCTACTAGTTACGTTTTAGGTGGAAGTCACTTCCAGCCTCCTGGCTCAAAGTATGGCCACAGCTATTTAACATATCTATGAAACCAGTTAAAGGTTATAGATATGTTAAATGAACATGACAGAGGTTAGCTACAAAGCTGTTGCTGTTCAAAACAGCTAGCTCTCAATGGCCCTGCTCCATGTGTCCCTTCCTCCAACTCATACCTGTCGGGGGCAGAGGGAGGATATCTTATAAATCTTTCTAATATTTCCTGGACATGTTGAATTCTGGACCCCATTCCAAATCCCTATTTGGGCCCCCCAAATCAGTGCAAGGAGGAATCAGTGCACCCTGTTACACTGGCAATGCTCACCTTACCTTTTTTAATAGCCTACTCTCTGCACCCCTACAGTATGTTCTATGGCCTTTTGAACCATTCTGCACACTGCAACCAGAGTTAACTTTCTCAAATGCAAATCTGCTGTGTCATCTTCAAAAAACATACTCTAAACCTTCCAATAGCTACATATTGCTTGTAAGAGTTACCTGACATATAAACCTCTCTATAGCCCTGCACCTATTCAAAACTCACTTGCATAACATTTTTTTTTTTCATAGAGGAAATTCAAAATACATTGCTAGGGGAAAGAAGCCAATCTGAAATGTCTTCATGCTCCAGGCATGCTAGGGTTTATTCAATTCCTTACATACTCATGCTCTCTCCCATTACTGGGCCTTTACACAGACTCTGCCTCAGTCTGGAATTGCTCTTTCCATTGTCTCAACTCTCCAATGGATTATTTATTTTGGAGTGTATTATCAAAGCTCAGCTTAAGCTTTACCTCTTCCAGTTCTTAAATTCTGTTATTGTCTGGTATTACTTCCAAACCACATTTGTTCCAAAATACAGTCACAGGTTGTATTTACAAGGTCTGTCCAGAAAAAGCCAAGCCATTGTTAATATAATGAGAACACTTTGCATGACACTGATGTAACCTGGCAGCCAAGGAGAGTGAACTGAAATGCTCATGTGTGAACAGGGATGACTTCACTGTACCAGTAGAAACTGTTGAGTGAGCATGTGTACTATGTGGCTGTTGCATTAAAAATTACTGAGCGAGAAGAGCAATGAATCTGCATCAAATTTTGCATTAGAATTGAACATTCCTCTTTGGAAACTATTCTGAGGATTCAGAAGGCTTTCAGGGACAATGTAATGAGTGTTGTGCAAATAAAATTATGGCACAAATGCTCCAAAGATGGACAAGAATCAATTGAGAATGATCTGTGTTCAGAAAGGCCTGCAACAAGCAAAACACTTGAGAATGTTCAACATGTATGGGCTACAATCAACAAAATTGATAACTGACAGTGCAAGAACTAGAAGCTGATCGGGGGCTTCCCAAAACAACTGTGTTTGAGATTTTGACACAGGATCTTAGCATGAAACGTGTCGTGGCAAAATTCATTCCATGGCTCCCTCTACCAGAGCAGAAGGAACATCGTGCTGCAGTTGCTGATGATATGTGAGGTCCCAAGGTGCCTACTTTGAAGGGGACTGAGGCATCATTGTCCTATGTGCAATGTCTCTTGTATCTTGTATCTTCTTCAATAAATGTCTCTATTTTTCATATTATGTGGCTGGATACTTTATGGACAGACCCCGTTTATGTGCTTTAGTCTGAGTATATCTTTTTGAAATGTTTTTTATCATGAAATATAAAACAAAACAGAAAAGCACACAAAGTAAAACAGGACAGCTTATTGACTTATCATAGAGCTATCACTCACATTCTACCACATATGTCAAGGGGTAAAATTTTGCTTATAGAAAATCATGCCCCTATCCAAGGACTGTATACTCTTACCTCCAAAGAAAATGCTGTTATGACTTGTATAATGAAAACTGTAAAGAGTTTCATTAACTAAGCATGCATCCATAAACAGAAAGCATAAATTGTTCCTGTTTTTGAGCATTATAGAAATGGAATCACATATTAATTATTCTTTGTGTCTTAGCCGACAATGTAGTTATTCACCTTTAACATTTTACTCAGAAGTGCCTTCATGTTAGTTGGCTATTTGCATTTCAATATCAATTTTGAATCAGATTTTCAATTTCCACAAAAACAAAACAAAACACTTCATTGGAATTTCGTTAAATCTATTGACCAAATTGAGGAGAATTAACATCTTGAAAATATTGAGTTTTCTAATCCATGTATACAGTACATTTCTCTATTTCTTTAGCTCTTCTTTAATTTATTTAACTAACATGTTGTGATATTCAATATAGAGGACTAAACATTGTTGTTAGACTTATTCCTAAGTGTTTTTCTATGCATTTGTAAATTGTATCCATTATTTTTTTATTTTTTAAATATTTTTAAGTTTATTTTTGTTTAAGTATAGTTGGCATACAATCTTGTCTTGGTCATACTAGTTTTATATGAACAATATAGTGATTCGACATTGTATACCTTACAATGTGATCACCCCACTAATTCCAGTAAACACCTGTCACTGTGTAAATTTATCACAATATTACTGACTATATCTCACCTTTAACTTGCCACCCTTTGCTGTTTCTATGAGTCTGTTTTGTTTTGTTTCTTTGTTTTGTCTTGGATCCATTTTAAAGTTTCATTTTCTATTAATTAGTTCCTAGGATATAGAAATACAATTAATATTGTGTATTTATTCATATCCAGGATCCTTAACTTCACCATTAATTTTAATAGATTTCTGTAGAATCTTTTTGGATTTTTTACATACACAATAATATTGCCTATGAATAAAGACAAATTTGTGTTTCCTTTCACAATTAACTTCTCTCTATATTTATTTCCATGACTTACTGCTATGTCTAGAGCACTCAATACCATGTTGCATAAACAAGAAAATAATGAAAATCAACATTTTGTTCCAATCTCAAAGGAAAAGGAAACAACTCAAAATAAGGTTAATGTTTTAGGATTTTAGTGATACCCTTTATCTAATTAAGAGTTTCCTTCAACACCTTGTATTAGAATTGTAGTTAAATACTAAATTTTATTGAATATGTTCTTCAATTAAATAGCTAATTATTTAATTTTATTCATTATTTCACAAATATTAAGTATTGCATTGATTTATATTCAAATGTTAAGTCAATTTGCATGTCTGTCCTTTATTTGGCCATGATATACTATCCTGCTTGCAGACCACCAAATTTAGTTTGTCACTAACTCATTTAGAATGTTTTGAAATCTATGTTTATTAGTAATATTGTCCTGTAATTTTTCTGTTGTATTGTCATTAATTTTCAGTACTCTGGTTATTCTGGCCTTATCAAATAATTGGAAATCTTTTTCTTTATTTCTATTTTCTGAAAGTTTTTAGCTTTATTTAGTAGTAAAACAATCTGGGCCTTGAATTTTCTTTGTGATAAATTTTTAATGTTTTAATTATAAATTCAACTTCTTAAATTTTCTATTTTCTACTGTGTCAATTGTCATAAGTTGTCTTTTGCAAGAATTTTAAAATTTTATCTAAAATTTAAAATGTCATAAGCTTTTCAATTATTTATCATTTTAACAGCATTGGGATCTGCAGTAATGTTCCATTCTTCAGGACTTAGTGTTGTATATTTTTTCTCTTTCATTAGCCTCACAAGAGTTTGTCCTTGTTATGAGTCTGTTAGAAAGAGCTCTGGAATTTGTTGAGCCCTCTTTCTTCTTC